>AWOL01S0025410.1:123486-141041 GCA_000715115.1 Nicotiana otophora
GATGCGGACATACTCCATGGAAGGGTACCTGCATGACTCTACCCTTGGCCTTTCTGATCTCCTCAGAGGTTGAGGTTGTTCTTCTCCCTGAGTGGGGTGATCCGCTTGCTCGACATCATCATCAAGTTTCTCCCCCTACTCAATAACCTCACCAGATTGCTCCCCCTGCTCGGCAACCTCGTCGGTCGTACTTTCTGCACTTGTGGGATTGTTAGAAGTAGAAGGAATAGTAACAAGGTTAGGAATAATACAATTCTTGGCCTTCTCTCCCATATCATCAGCAGTTCCAACTTCACTTTCTCGGAAGACTACATCTCTTCTTTTGATGACCTTCTTCTTTACGGGATCCCACAATCTATATCTGAATTCTTCATCTCCATATCCAATGAATATGCAAGGAACAGATTTATCATCCAGCTTTGTTCTCTGCTCCTTTGGTACATGTGCAAAAGCTTTACAACCGAGCATCTTCACATGCGAGTAGGACACTTCCTTATTGGTCCAAACTCTCTCTGGGATGTCAAACGCCAACGGAACTGATGGACTCCTATTGATCAGGTAACAGGTTGTCTGAACTGCTTCACCCCAGAATGACTTAGGCAGTTTAGCCATTCAGAGCATGCTTCTCACCTTCTTCACAATGGTACGGTTCAACCTTTCGGCTACGCCATTGTGTTGTGGCATTCCAGGAACTGTATTTTCATGTCTGATCCCATGGTTCGAACAGTACTCTTCAAATTCCCTTGAAGTGTACTCACCTCCATTGTCACTTCGGAGATGCTTTAGCTTTTGGCCTGTCTCCCTTTCCACCATAGCATGAAACTTCTGGAAAACTTGAAACACCTGATCTTTGGTTTTCAAAATATAAACCCATAATTTTCGTGAAGCATCATTAATAAAAGTAACAAAATATTTGTTACCGCCCATCGATTCAATTTCCATTGGACCACAAATATCAGAATATACCAAATCAAGTATATTCAATTTTCTTTCACACGATGTCTGAAATAAGACTCTATGCTGCTTACAAAATAAATAGTAGTCACAGGGTTTTACCGTTGTACCTTTGGCATAAGAAATGAGTGATTTCTTGGCAAGAATCTGCAATCCTTTCTCGCTCATATGACCCATTCTTTTGTGCCACAAATCTGCAGAAATCTCATCTTGTGCCGCGTTCAATTTACCTTGGCATATTTTTGCATTTGTCCTGTACAACGTGCCACGAGCAACTCCCTTTGCAATCACCAATGAACCCTTGGTGAGTCTCACTTTTGATTTGCAAAATAGTTCTCGTATCCATCTCGGTCTAAAGTAATTCCCGAGATCAAGTTCATCTGCAAATCAGGTACATGTCGCACGTCCTTTAGAACCAATGTGCATCCGACATTTTTCTTGATACAAATGTCACCGATCCCCGCAATATTTGAGTAACTTGTGTTACCCATTCTCTCAAGGCCGAAATGACCTGCTACATATTTGCAAAAAAGAACTCTTACCGGTGTGGCATGGTAAGATGCTGCTGTATCAACCACCCATTCTGACTCTAGACCTGATACATGCATTCCTCTTACTCGTTTATACAGAGGACAACATTATCATTATTTTACACCATGGCGGTTGTGTTGTCGTCATTCTTCTGGCCACTAGTTTCACCTTTGACCTTCCTTGGATTTGGGCAATATCTTTTGAAGTGACCTGGTTGATCACAATTGTAGGAATTTCTAGCTCTTGATTTGGATTAGTTGTTAGACTTCCCATGACCTCCGAATCTACCAAAGTTACTCGAACTCCTTTGATAACTTTTGCCTCTACCTTCTGTAATGAGACCATGTCCTTGATTTTCAGGCTTCTTTCTCATCTTCTCATTGAGTAAAAGAATCGATGTGACATCTTTCAACTCAATGGTAGTCTTACCGTACATGATGGTTGTTGCCAAATTATCGTACAAAGATGGCAATGAGTTCAACAGCAAGATGGATTTATCTTCTTCCTCGTTTTTCACTCCGAGATTGGCGAGCTGTGTGATTAGTCCGTTAACACATTTAAATGTGACAAAAAATTCGTACCTTCACCCATGTGTAGGGCGTATAGCTGCTTCTTCAGATACAATTTATTTGTTAGTGTTTTGGATATGTAAAGGATTTCTAACCTTTCCCAAATGCCATGTGCGGTGTCTTCATTAATGATGTTATTTACCACATCATCTAATAAGTGCAACCTGATTGCACTAGCAGCCCTTTCATCCAAGTCAGCCCAATCCTCAGCTTTCATGGTATCGGGCATTTTGGCATCAGCATCTAGTACCTTGTGTAATCCTTGTTGGATGAGCAAATCTCTCATCCTTCTTTGCCATGTTGAGAAACCGCTATCTTCGTTAAATTTTGCTACCTCGTACTTTACTCCGGGCATTTTTATTTTTCACCGAATATAGTACTACCGACAGTGAATAGTATTTCTGTGAACGAGCAGAACCTGTGCTCTGATACCAGTTGTTGAGAATAAACCCCCTACAGAAATAATATTCACAGTAATAAAAGCAGAATAATCACGTAGCACCGAGATACGATAATTAGCAAGAAAAAGAGTGACAGCGACACCAAGAGCTTTACGTGAAAAATCCTTTTAATAAGGAAAAACCCATGACCCTGAGACGAGCAACTGATATCACTATAGCAAGGAATTTTACACTTTGTAGGTCCGAGTAAAATATTCCAAAGACCACTACAACACTCAAAAGAAATAACCCTCTTTTGATATTCTCACCTCACTATAATATCGCTCATTCTCTATTTTTCTCACAGACTATTTTCTTATACTTTGTTTGTGAAACCTCACTCTTTCTCTCTTTGTTGGGTGAAAATGAGAGTTGAAGCTCTCCTTTTATAGCCGAAGTCTCACTCTCTAAAGCCTACTATATTTGACAATTTGCACACACTTTCCTTATTTTTCTTCAATGTTGACAATTCAACAAAGTTGGCTACCAAACCAAAGAAATTTTTCTTAGGCACATGCCTATTATTTTGGCTATTGAATGAGATGGTACCCATAAATTTCAATGGACTTCATTCTCCAAGCCCCAAAATAGTAGCTTGATTGATCTCCTAATAGCAAATTTTAGACTTGAGTGGAGTGTGTTTGAGGATTGTAACAAATGTTATTATCAAGGAGGCCGATGTTTAGCTGACAGCAATAACAAATTTCTTTGTTCTCCCAATCCCAAAAGTAAATTTTACTTGCAAAGTGAAGTTTGTATACTTAGCTGCTCTTCCCTATACTGCAATATATTTTAGATGTTCTTGTTATGGGTCCAATTATACCTGTTAATCGGGTCGGGCTGACCTGTTTACAACTCGATTCAGCCCGGTTCAGCTCGGGTCAGCTCAGTACTGTAGCGTGGGGGGCGGGCTGGGACGGGTTGGGCGGGGAGCGGGTTTCAAACGAATAATTTTTTGATACCGGTGCACCGGAACCCGCTAAGCCCGTTAACGGGTTGTCATAGGGCTACAGCCCGGTTCAGCTCGATTTTTAACGTTTTTTTTTTATTATTATTATTATTTGTTTTTTGACCGTTGGCAACAGTTAAATTCAAATATGACCGTTGGCCTACCCCCTTAAGAAAATAGCCCCCACACCCCTAGTATTTGATACATTACAATTTTAACCTTTTAAAAACTATAAATAGCCCCCCTTCTTCTTCATGTTTCCTCACAATTCACTCTCTTACTACTCTTATTCTCTCTTGATATTATTGATTATTGTTCTTAAATTCTCAATTACTTATTATTTCAAGTTTCATCAAATATTTAGTTTAGCCATTATAAAATTATTATTATCAAATATCAAGTATTCAAGTGAAGTGTGGTATCAAGTATCAACTATCAAGTATCGATCTATCAATTGAAGTTTGGTTTTTGATATCAAATTTAGTGCGGCATCCGGAATCCCGGTACACTCGTTCTATATCTTTCTCTTCTTTGGTGTACATTTATTTTATTATTTATAATTGTTAATTTAATTTACATAATGCATATATTTAGAGCAGCCAAAAAAGCGTGCACTAGTAGAGGTGGTAGTAAGAAAACTTCCAAAAGATCAAGAGGTGGTACTTGTTCTTCTAGTAGCTTTGCGCATATTTCTAAATGTTCACGTGAAAATTTAAATATAGATTATGAGAGACTTCAAGAAAATTATGGTATAGATGATGATTTAGATGATAATTTAGATGATATTCTATTTTCATTACCTGATAATCTTGAAACACCACCAGCTACACCTGGTAATGCTAGTCAAACTCAAAATATTAGGGGTGGAAGTCGTGGTAATACAAGTAGGCATCTCCTCCCTATTAAGAAGAATCGAAGATTAAGAAGTAAGTGTTGGAATTTTTTTGACAGACTAGAAGAAGATAAAAATTATGTAAGATGTAGAATTTGTAAGGATATTTATAAACATGAGACCGGTAAGGGAGGGGGAACGGGTCAACTTCGTAGGCACATGGTAGACAAACACCCTCTTGATTGGGGAGTAGATGAGGAAGATGGGCAACAAAAACTTAACCCGGGTACTGGAGGGTTAATGGGTAAATTCGATATTAAGAAAGATCGGGAAGAATTAGCTAAAAGGATTATTTTAGGTTGTTTACCTTTTAGTTTTGCTGCTTCACCATATCTTGTTACTTATATTCAAAGAATTTATAACCCTTTGTTTAAAGGTCTTCCTAGAAGTACTTGTAGAGCTGATATCTTTAGGCTTTTTGGATAATATCAGACATATATACGTTATTTGTTCGCCAGTATTTCTTGTAGAATTTTTCTTACTTCTGATATTGGTCGTGCTGTAAATGGTAATGATTATTTGACTGTTACATGCCATTGGATAGATGGTAATTTTTGTATGCAAAAACGTATTATTGCTTTTAAATATGATGAAGATCAAAGTCATACTGGGGCATTTATAAGTAATACTATCTATGAAGTTGCTATATTTTATAATCCTGCAGAAAAAGTTTTGTGTGTATCATTTGATAATGCTTCTAACAACAATGCTGCTATTACAATATTAAAATTGCATCTACACCCACCACTTCCTGAAATATTTCATGTTAGATGTGCATGTCATATTTATAATTTGATTATGAAGAGTGGCCCTGAATTATTTAGAGATGATATCACTTTAGTTAGAAGAGTTGTTGGTGTAATTCAAGAAAATAATAGAAGTGCTAGATTAAATGCATTTAAAGAAAATGTGTACACTATGGATTAAAATCAAGACTCGTGCCTAAAGAAATAGTTACTAGGTGGAATTATACTTATTTATTCTTAAAATATTATTATAAATATAGAATGCCTATAACTGAAGTTGCTAATTCTCATTTTACCGATCCTAACCGTTTGTTAACATCTAGAACTTGGTATGTCATTGAATATGTTGTAAATTTTTTACAAAACTTTTATGTGGCTACACTTGAGTTTTCTGGAGCTTATTATCCTATTATTGCAAATGGTTTAGTTCATATTGCTGAAATTTCACTTTTACTACATAATTTGAAGAAGAAAGAAGGATATACTTCTGTTGTTGAATCTATGCTAGATAAGTTCAAAAAATATTTTTACCCAATTCCCCCTATTTACCTAATTGGTGTTATTTTAAACCCTTCTATCAAAATGGCTACTTGTCGCCAATTAATCACTGCTTTATATTCTTATATGGATATTGGACCAACTGAAACTCCTGATATTGACACTTTTATTTCTGATCTACACAAACATTTAGAAATATTATATAATTATTATGCTAATATTGTTGATGCTTCTTCTGCTGTAGATGCAAATATTCCTTCAAGTTCAGTTTCAACATCTGGGACCAGTGCTTTGGATGATAATGATGGTGTTGAAGATTATTTGATTTGGTCTACAATAGGGGAGCATCAACAAACCAGTAGCAGGAATATTAATGAACTTCAATTCTACTTGCAAAAGTCAGCAGAGCCCCGCACAAAGGAATTTCTACCACTGGGTTGGTGGAGGAGCAACTCAAATCAATTTCCTGTTCTTTCGGCCATGGTTTGAGACGTACTAAATGTGCCGATTTCAACAGTCGCATCAGAGAGCGCATTTAGCCAAGCAAGGCAGCAACTAGGAGATACCCGTCATTCATTGGGTAGCAACGCTTTGGAAATTCTAGTGTGCTTCAGAGATTGGATAAGATCAGAACGACGAAATCAAGGGCGTGACGAGGTAGATGAAGCGGAGGACCAAGAAATTGGAGATATAATGGTTTATGGTTCTGATTCAACCAATGCCGGAAACCAAGAACCTCATGTTGACATGGATGAACTTACAAAAATGATGCAAAGCATGTGATGTACTATTTGTTTTTTTATAATTGTTGTAAAATTTTAATTTGCAAGTTCAAAAATAACAAAATCAAAAAAGAACTTGCAACTTAATTTGAAGTATTATATATTATTCAATAAAAATATCAAATGAAAGTCTTCGGAGCTTGATCCTTACATATTGCCTATTGGTCTTATTAAATAATTTTTTGTAGCCACTTACTTTCAAATTTTATTTTTAAAATTATAAAATTCAAATTTTAAATTTAAAATTTTAAACTTCAAAATTTAATTCTAAGCCTTAAAAGTTTTCAAACACTTAAGTATCAATAACATTGAATAAGAAAAATAAAATTTACTTTAAAAAAAAAAAATCCACGGCCTGCTAACAACTCGCTAATAGCTCGCTAACAACCCGCTAAGCCCGAATCTGGACGGACAAAAAAAATTCGAAAAAGTATAGCCCGCTAACAGCCCGCAACGTTAAATGGACAGGCTGATTTTTGTGTCCAGCTCGTCCCAACCCACCCGTTAAACACCCATAGGTCCAATACAAGGGCGGACCCACGTTAGTTCAAGTGAGGTCAATTGAACCCGCTTCGTAAAATATTTTAGCTATTTTTATGTGAAAATTATTTTTCTTAGAAATTAACTCGTATTAAATAAAGGTCGTTGAACCCACTTGACAAAGGCAATTTCTTGCTCAGATGGTTCAAGCGGGTTCATAATATGTAGATGGTCGCGAGATCGAAACCGAGTTTCGCATTGTTCTTTTCTTTGTACTTTTCCATGACTTTTTTGTCCTTTTTGTTTCTTTGTTTTCGCATGTGCTAAACAAAAGAAAGCCGCATAAAGTCATAAACACCATTGGATCCCCTCCAATATTATCTTCAATACAGTGTTTGATATGTGCCATGTGGACAAAAGATAATCAATTGTTTGGATTTTGTTTAATTATTCAGGATAATATTTTTAGTGTAAATATTCCTTTAAATTTCATACCATGGAAGTTATCGGATTCTATTCCACTTTATCCTAATTCTTTGGGAAAATTTCACATAAGAAAAATTGGGCTCCCCACTTTTTAATTTTATAGCCCATATTTCAATTTACAACCAATTAGTCCGAAAAAAATAGTCTAAGATTCAACATTCAACTTTAATAGGTTCTCGAAATTTCTATTTAATTTTTAAAAAAGATTACCCAAGCTTTAAAGTTAATTTTCGAATCAGTAACTGTGACTCATATATTAGTTCAACAAATTAAATTCATTTGGGTGGTGAAAATTAGATTTTTAACAAGCTTAAATATGTGGGTTTAAATTTCGAATTTGATTTTGTGAGAAATTTGGAGTGAGTGTTATTTAGACTTGTTGGAAATAGTATAAGGAGGTTGCATATAAAATTTGAAATCATTTAATGGAGATTTGGACTGGTTTTGAACAAGAATTGCAACTGAAAATCGTGGAAGAAATTCATCTACAAACGCTTGTATAAAGGTATATAAACGTGTATAATAGTGTATAAGATGTGTTTATACACTCATATACACTATTATACAAGATTATACATAATTATATAAAAAGCTGACTTCGTCTTGTTCCTTGCATCTTTTTTGAAATTTAATCCAAATCTTGCTCAAATTTACTCCAAAACACTTCAAATTTAAATTTTGAACTCCTTTTGATATTTTCAATTAATTGGAACAACACTCAATCCAAACAACTAACAAACTCAAAAAAGTCCTATTTTCGAAAGCAAAGCTTTGAATGGCCTTCAATGGTGGACTTCTACTCTTCAATTTTCTTACATTGCAACATGGGGAGAAGCAATAATGGCGGACGGCCTCTTGAAGCATATGTAGAAGATGTGAGAAGAAGAGAGAGTGAAAGCAATGTTTGTGAGAATAGAGATTTAACTACATAGCTTTTAGAAGCAATGGTTGTGAGAATACATATTTTGAATTTGCTAGTACTTTCAAAATAATATGGGTTAGGTCGGGTAAAACCTAAAAATATAGGCCATTTTTTGTTATGGTGTAAAGTCACTTGTATTTTCTTGAAATTCTTTCTTCTTTATTTATTGGACCATTTTCAATACTTTATTTTTTTATTTTAATAATGTCAAAATTCATCTAAAATTCTCTCTTCCGACTGAAAATTTAACCAAATAATGAACTTCATTACTTACCAATAAATTCAAAAGCATTAAAGTTAATCAGAATAAAACTATACCCCATCAGTACATCAAGAAATCACATGTTATTTTAGGAGGCGTCTATTTTAATTATACAACTAAATTACAATTAAAAGAATACTTGGTAATGCATATAAAAGAAATAAAAATTAAATTAGCACTCCTGTCATTTAAAGTTTAAGTTTGTCTTCCGTGTTTTATATAAAGTAAGGACGATATTATACTATTCCTTCACTTTGTTAGAATATAATTTTTGATTTTTTTTGTTGCGTTAATAGAGAGGATTAAGGGGCCATGAATAATAAAACAAAATTCAAACCATTGATTATCTTTTGTCCACGTCGCACATATCAAATACTCTATTGAAAATTAATGGACAAAAATAGTACTAAAGGAGATCCGATCCTATTATACACCACTTTAACATTCTATTTTCGTAATTTTTTGAAAGAATCATATCATGATTTTTCATGTGTTTTTTGGTTTAAGAATGGAGCTATCGAGAAGAATATTTTAAAGGACCCCAATATACATAAATTATTCAATTTATATAAATGTATAGTTATATACATAATGATTTTCACTTTTTGATTTTTCCTTCAAATATTATTCTATCCAAACTTGACAATCTTTTTGTATGAAACATTTCATATTATTTTAAACTATTTTACTTGCCTCTTTATTATCGAATTGCATCGGTGCTTCTTCTTCTTATTTCTCTAATTATTTATTTTATATTAATTTCTTTTCATAGTTTTGGAACTTTTTATATGGAAATTATTAATTTAACTTAGTTTATAGCTCTCTTATATTATTTTTGATTTATAGTTAGCGCAAATTAAATTATGAGTTTAATTTTTTAATATAGATCAAATTGATATTTGTTCTGGTAAAATTTATAAAATAAGCTCTAATAAATTGTAAAATTTGTAAGATAAATAGATCTGATGTTAAAATCTAGGTAAATGTTTAAACAAATTAAAACAAGGCGACTTCGAAACGAAATAAAAAGTAGCGAGCAATTCCTTTTAACGTTTTTTTAAGAACCAAAATAAAGGGAGCAAGGTAAACCTTGTATGTTAACTTAGTGTCGCTTTTATTGTTGACTGCTATCGAGGATTTAGTATATATCTTAACCCGCTTACATAAAATTCTGGGTCCGCCATTGGTCCAATATGCTAGTCATACTTTACTGGGAGCTTTCTCTAATTCTACTTTGAATGATCTAAAAATGGACTGCTTTCATGAAACTTTTGCTCTCATTTTATCAGAAGCTGATTGCTCTCCTATGTATCATTCAGTTTTATTTGGGGTTGTTGGCGTTATCTTTGCAATTTACACTGTCAGTTTCAGTGTCTGTCATTTTAATTGCACAGCTTGTGAATTCATGACAAGGAAAGAAATTTAGTAAATAATGAGACATAAGTATTTCCAAATGTTCTGCTTGTTTCAATGTGTTACTCGGGACCGTGACGGAGCTGCATAGCTCCCAGGGGTGTCAACGGAATACCCCTTCGCCGGAAAAATACACTGTTTAGATAGGTAAAACTTTTTTTTTTTTTTGTATATATAGTACTATGTATTGAATCCCCTTGACTTCTTGGCATATTTATTTATTTAAATTTTGACACTCTTTAATGAAAATCCTAGCTCCGCTACTGCTCGGGACATGTTTTTTAGAAGAATTCTGCTGGATTTTACTAGTCCATTACCAAATTTATAATCTCACCACTCTATTTGTGCTGCAGATTGTTTTTAGAAGTCCACTCTTGATCTTGTTATGGATTTATATTGCAGCATAAGTTAGTCATAATTAACTCTCAGTTCCTCCTCCTCGTGGAACATTTATCTAACCTTTTTGTTGATTTTCTTTGGTTGCAGCAAAAAGAATGTCGACGCGAATTCTAGTTATAGGTAAACTATCTATAACTACAAATCCTTTTCATATTACCAGATTTACTCAATGTGGTCCCATATTGTCTTCTTCAACTATGTTCCACTTTTCTGTAGTCATTTTTCAAACAAAATTTGATTAGTTTCCTCTGTTGTTTGCTTCAGTCTTATCTGCAGTGATTGGCTTGATCCTTTCAATTTGCCTTAGTATTTTTATCTGGCGTTTCAAGAAAGGAAAGGGCGGCTGTTTTCACTTCTTCACAAGAAATACATATTCTGATCCGTCAAGGCAAGGTCCTGAAGGCGGTAGCAAGTACTTTGGAATCCCTGTCTTCTCCTACTCTACACTTGAAAAAGCCACCAATAAAATTCGATTCCTCCAAAGAACTTGGAGACGGTGGTTTTGGAACTGTATACCATGGTAATAAGCCACTTAAATCAAGTCATGGCATTCCTAATCAAATATGGAAAAAGCATTAGGCTGAGTTTTGCATTTTTGTATCAATGCTATTGGGTTGGTAACATATTTCAGTGAGCTAATAATGTATTTTAATTATTAGGTAAACTTCGTCATGGGAGGGAAGTTGCAGTGAAACTTCATTTTACACGTTTTATCCTGAATAAAAAATTTAGATAACCACATAAATATTATAACGGCATAAATCATGTAATACTAAAACTTTAAAAAGTCTCTTTTGGATCAGAATAGCCACCGAAACACTATTTACCTTCTTGCAAATGTTTTCTTTCCACGTGTTTTGGCATATTCAAAGAAATCACATAACACGCTTTTTCAAGGGAGGCTTTAATTATAAGGGCCGATTGAGCTTTTTTTCTTCTTTTCTTTCCCTCAAGAACATAACCCGAAATATTGTTCCATAGGTGAACAACTCTCTTGTAGGATTGAGCTAATAATAGGTTAATGATATATTAGATTGATTAAATCTAATTTTAAAATAGCCCCAGAGAAATTTTATTTCTAAAAAGACCCAAAATTGGAAATCCCTTTCCTCAATGTTCTCTACTCTAAAATTCCCAATATTTTCTTCATCCCCTTTATTTAATAGAGCCAAATCTTCGCCTTCCTTCTTCCACAATTCTTAATTTTTCAGATTTCTATTATTTTCCTTATATCTTAGCCAATAGCACATTCTGCACCCTCTGGTTATCGTGGAGAAGAAGCTCTATTAAGATTATGGGAAAACGCATAAGTACCACTCTCAACCTATGACCGAAGTTTTAACTACACACCTTTTCTTTTCGAGGGTCCTATTACCCCTTAATTCTAAAGTGGAATAAATATCTCCATCTGTTTACCCGAAAAACAGATGGAGTTGAATTTATACGTAGTTCTAAAGATATGTGGACAAGGTGGGTTGCTCTGATGGTAAACACCCTCCACTTCCAACCAAGAGATTGTGAGTTCGAGTCACCCCAAGAGCAAAGGTGGGTAGTTCTTGGAGGGAAGGATGCCGGGGGTCTATTGGAAACAGCCTCTCTATCCCAGGGTAGGGGTAAGGTCTGCGTACACACTACCCTCCCCAGACCCCACTAGTGGGATCATACTGGGTTGTTGTTGTTGTTGTTGTTGTTCTAAGGATATGTGGCGCAACTTAATACAAATTGTAAGGATAAATAGAAATATAAGTATGGATTGCAAAGAATGCAAAATAGATAAGGTTGTAAAGAAGATGAATTTTAGGACTAAACAAGTAGAATCAATTTACGAAGCTTGAAAGAACAACTCTTTGCTATAGGAGAATATGGTGTTTTGACTACAATGTAAGCATCAAAAAACTGTTTTTTACAGAAATGATAACCATGCCCTTTATAGTAGAGGTTGCTTTAAACATAATTAAAACTACTCAGTGGGAGACCCACGATAAATCAGCTTTTCCACAATTCCTGTCAAGATTCTCTCCTCTAGTGGGATTGCAACGGCTTTTGTCTGTGAGCTCGATCTTGACTCGAGCTCTCGATCTTGGTTTGAGCTCGATTCTGACTCGAGCTCTCGATCTTGGCTCGAGCTTGATTCTGGCTCGAGCTCTCGAATTGATTCGGGATAAATGTTGGTCGGTCTCTGGATCATAAGCTTGATAGCTTTACTTTGTATCCTAGTTCGATTTGGATCCGAGCTTGATAACGATATCGAACTCGACATTGATCGGCCCCTCCGATTCGAAGTTTGTTTGTACCACCTTCGAAAACCATCTCAAGGTCTCACTTCGATCGATTATCTTTCGAACTCGATTAGACGTACGAAGGCCGAAATCTATTTCGACCATATACAGATAGTCCTCTCATTTCTCAAGAAGAATGTGGTGAGAAACGATATGATTTTTCAATGGCTCGATCGGATTATAAGCTGACGTTTTCATCGGGCTCGATCATGACGCACGTGATATCTGACCCGTCGATTTAGTCTTTCAAGGCATTTAATGCATGTCAGACGGTGGTCGACCACTGTTGATACTGAACTGCCATTGCTTAAACCTATAAATAACCCTTTCTTTTATCATTTACCACTTTTGCCTCTTCAATCTTCCAAATTTCTCAAGTCTCTTTTCGTATTCTCTGGCTTACCTGCAAATCTGTGATTTTTCTTTGCAAAAAGCCCCCCTTCAATTTTACCAAATCTTTGTCACTTTGTTTTACTCCTCACCTTTGAGTTCGAAAATGGCGAAAACGTCACAAACCATTCCTCAGAAAGCGAAGGCTTCATCTTCACAGTATACCGCCGATGAGACACCGGCAGAACCACGGCCTGAGGAGTGCATTCCCGGAGCATGTGTTCTTACTTATGATTTTAAGGTCGATAAAGGCTCATCGGTCCCTGGCCGATGTGAGCCAGTATCGAGGTACATGTGTTTGATAACCGAGAAGCACCTCAAACAGCTAAAGAAAGATTGCAATTGGGATAAAAAACAAATAATAATTCCTACTTCTAACGAAGATATTACCACTTACTTGAAAGAGTTTTTGAATGTGTATACTTACCCTTTCACGTTAGGTCCCCTCGATTCTGTTATTATTGATTTCTGTCGTCAATACCAAATAACCCTAGGCCAGGTCCATCCTTCTCTTTGGTGGATCGTTATCTTCATCCGATACTTTATGAACCAAATCGAGGGGATGTCGTTCACCCTCGACCATCTTATCCGATTGTACCATCCTCGACTTTTTCGAGGAGGGTTAATTAAACTTCAGCGTCGGGCTACCAAGGCTCTGTTCTCGAGCATCGACGAGCACAGGGATTGGGGAAGGATGGGCAGGTTCATTCGAGTGAGGACTTCGGACCTGATTCCAACCGAAAAGATGCCCTTTTCCCGAGGAGTGGAATATGAAACGTATATGTGATCCTGCTGTTACTTCCTTCTATTTTGTTCTTTCATTTCTTTTCTCATCGATACTCTTCTTGTTTGTGATGCAGCGGTTCCCTGGATGCCCGGAGCAGTTCCCGATCTCAAGAACTAGGTACGAGCTCTTGTTTCGACCTCCACATACGCCGAGCGCTCATGGCATGATTTGTCAAAGGGTCGGTGGGAGGCCAAAAATCATGATAAGCCCCTTTCTCGTACTCTTTGATAATTCGAACGAGATGCCTTCCAAATATTTTAATAAAATTTTCCATATGCAGGTTGGGGCAAAGATGCGGTTTTGAGGCCCTTGTCCATCGAGGAAAACACTTCGGCCTCTGTCCCAAAGCCGGTGAAGGAAAATGAAAGGAAAAGAGCCTCTGTTCCCGAAGATCCAAAAACGAAGAACAAGACGGCTCATAAGCCGAACAAGAATGACATTCCTTTGACCGTAGAATCAGTTCTGCGTCTAAGGGATGAAGATGATGAAGAAGAAGAAAATGATGGGTCCGTGCTGGCGGCCCGAACGAAGAGAACCACCGATGCCCCATCGGCAGCTGGATCGATGATGCTTCATGAGGCTCTACCTCGAACTGAGGGTATATCGGAGAAAGATTCGGGCGGAGTCCCTGAGTTGTCGAAGATCGAAGACGCATCCCATCGGAGCCAACGGATGGGGGATATGTCTGAAGGGGCCCCTCTTGAATGCCTTCGAACCGAAGAGAATGCTCCAAGTGATTCATTTGGAGCAGCAACAATCGAAGACTCGCCCACCTTCCTCGCTTTTTCTGCAGGGGTGATTCGGGAATCCTAATCTTTGGGGGCCCTCGATCTAGACAGGCCTCATGATGGAGAGGATCCTTTTTGTGACCTATTTACCGGTATCGAGGACGTTGCCGGTACTAGTGATGAATCGGATCTTTTTCACGGGGTGCAGCAGACTTTGCATCAGGTAAGCCTTAAAATTATTTTATTAGTACTACCTTCATGTTTACTTTTCATTTCTAACTTCATTTCTTATTTCTTTCCAGGTAGCAGCAGTTCATCGAGAAGCATGTTCTCGGTCCCAAAATGAGTTGCGTCGATACGAGGCCGAACTTCAATGGGTTACTGAGGAGAGGAACTCCCTAAAACTTCTCTTAGGGAAAAGGGAAGAGGAAATAAAAGACCTCCGAGCTGAGTTGGCCAAAGCTTACCGAGATCAGACCGATCTGTCTGAGCAGGTAATGATACTTTTAAAAGCCTATGGGCTTAATATCAGAACGATGGCTAATTTTTCGGTCTCACAGTTGCAGCAAAAAATTGAGATGATCGGGAAGCTTCGTGAAGAGGTCGATGTGATAAAAGCGGAGTCTTTGCAGTGGAAAGAAGGTATGGACCACTTTGCAGCAGAGAAATAAACTGCTCGAGCCAAGTTATCATTGGCCGAATCCCAACTTCAAAGAATGAAGGAAAAAGGCCTGGTTCAAGCAAGAAGAATAGAGGAGCTCGAGCTCGGTTGACCTTCGAACTTGCCAAGGCCAAATCTGATGCCGAAGAGGTGAAGGCCGATGCGGATGCACTCGTGGCCGTCTATCGGGCCAATGCTAAAGCTGCCCAGATAGAGGCAAGAGAGGTAGCCGATACTGCCGACACTCGAGCTTATTGGGTCGCTGAACTTGCTAAGTGTCGATCTCGGAGGGAGACCCTCGAGGAGATCCACGCTCGAGGTTTCGATCTTGCTGAATAGATAAAAAGGGCCAAAGAACTCGAAGCTGATGCTGAAGCTGTGGCTTCTGATGGTGACGATGACGATGATGATGGTAGTAAGAGAGGGTCCGAGAACAGGGGGAGCCAGGTGGAGAAGAGACCGCTCCCGGTGATAACCCAGAAGCTTAACCCTTAGTTTCTATGTTGCAATTAATCATGTAAACAATCTTTGTATATATATACAAATAGCTTTTTTTCTTTTACTGACTTGCTTCCGCTTTCTTGTTTTGTGAAGATTTCATTCATGCCTTGAGAATGTTTTCATAAGGATTTAGACAATTTCATCAAATTCGGACTTCATAGCCTTTATGATAGAGTAAGTGTTTGCTCGAACTCGAAATAAAAGTAGCTCGTAGGCATAATAGTCGAGTGAATGTTTCGAACCCGAAGTTACGTAGCTCGTAGGCATAGTAGTCGAGTGAATGTTTCGAACCCGAAGTTACGTAGCTCGTAGGCATAGTAGTCGAGTGAATGTTTCGAACTCGAAGTTATGTAGACCGAAAGTGTAGTAGTCGAGTGAATGATTCGAACTTGAAATAATGTAGCCCGTAGGCATAATGGTCGAGTGAGTGCTTTCTCGAGCTCGAAATAAAAGTAGCCAGTAGGCTTAGTCGAGTGAATGATTCGAACTCGAAATAATGTAGCCCGTAGGCGTAGTAGTCGAGTGAATAATTCGAACTCAAAATAATGTAGCCCGTAGGCGTAATGGTCGAGTGAGTGCTTGCTCGAACTCGAAATAAAAGTAGCCCATTGGCTTAGTAGTCGAGTGAACGATTCGAACTCAAAATAATGTAGCCCGTAGGCGTAGTAGTCGAGTGAATGATTCAAACTAGAAATAATGTAGCCTGTAGGCGTAATGGTCGTGTGAGTGCTTGCTCGAACTCGAAATAAAAGTAGCCTGTGGGCTTAGTAGTCGAGTGAACGATTCAAACTCGAAATAATGTAGCCCGTAGGCATAATGGTCGAGTGAGTGCTTGCTCGAACTCGAAATAATGTAGCCCGTAGGCATAATGGTCGAGTGAGTGCTTGCTCGAACTCAAAATAAAAGAAGCCCGTAGGCTTAGTAGTCAAATGAATGATTCGAACTCGAAATAATGTAGCCCATAGGCATAATGGTCGAGTGAGTGCTTGCTCGTACTCGAAATAAAAGTAGCCCGTAGGCTTAGTAGTCGAGTGAATGATTCGAACTCGAAATAATGTAGCACGTAGGCATAATGGTCGAGTGAGTGCTTGCTCGAACTCGAAATAAAAGTAGCCCATAGGCTTAGTAGTAGAGTGAATGATTCGAACTCGAAATAATGTAGCCCGTAGGTGTAATGGTCGAGTGAGTGCTTGTTCGACCTCGAAATAAAAGTAGCCCATAGGCTTCATTGATTTTCGGTTGGCAGTCCCCGATTTAAGGGGTAGCGGTTGCCCTTAAGCCTGTTTGCATAATAAATCTTGAAATATAGGAAATATTTCTGGGATGTAAGATGTGGGTAAAGAAGAAAGTTTTCTTTGTAAGTCATTATACATGTGCTCATATTTTGTGTTAGCGCTCGGGCCAACTACATGAGCCTGGTTCGTTTTGACCATTTGGCTCTTACAATATTTCCTATCGGAACCTTGTCATTTATGAAGTAACTTTCTTGCATCGAGCTTGATATGTTTGAGGGGTAATGCCCCTCCAGTATTTGAGGTCGATTGTAAAGAGGCCTCAGATACTGTTGAATTGTTCTAAGTTATCACGATCAATGGTTGCCTCATTAAAAACCTTACTGAAAAACCCATTTGGGATAAAAAAACTGTTTAAGGGAAAAAGAGTGCAACGCGTGCTTTCAGACCTAAGGCTTCGTATTGAAGGATCCATCTTGGCTCTTGATCAGACTTCTCCAGGGGTTAGTTTTGAAATGTAAACGAATATGGGAGGGTCGTACCTTAGCAGTAGTATCATTTTAGATGCGACACATTCCAATTACTTTATAATTGTTTGCCGTTTATAATGCCGAGCTTGTATGATCCCTTTTCGACGTTTTCGAGAACCTGATA
>AWOL01S0025415.1:2551-17533 GCA_000715115.1 Nicotiana otophora
GAGTCCACACTCATCCACCCGCTACAAAAAATCTATTTCATTTCACCAATGAACAACTAGAAGACCCTCCAACATTACAAATCAAGACAGTATTGCACACCCAGATCATAATCAAGCATTCACAATCCCTTAGTAGCTCAAGCAAATTCCTTCTCGTCAAATTCAAACTCTCAAAATGTAAGAAGTCTCCACCAACAAAAAATGACCACAATGGTCCATAATGACTTCAAATAGCATCAAACATTCTTGAAATTCATGGCAACCCTACCATAATACTTATAATGATATGTTGTCAAATTCACACCGGTATAACCATCTTTAGGAGTAAACCACTCAGTCTTTGATTCTCATTTTCGACCTGCTGATTAAACACCGTGAAACATTCCCAATGATTTCCTTCTTCATCCTCTACCCTATGAATGCTACCTCAAATCACAATGCATCTCTGTACTAACTGGATGAATAGAATACCACAACTTTGATCCTCCTCAAGGATTATCTCCCTCAAACCATCAAACACTTGAATCGCAAATCCGACCCTGAAGTCGTAACACACCATCCATACTGAGGACCACCTCCTTAGCACTACCTCACAACAATGAGTCACTGAGGACAGGCAAATGGAAGCCATCATACAGATGATCCCTAATGTGCTCAAATAAGGATGATTGCGCAACAACACGGGAAAGATTTCTATGAAGCTCAGAAATATCTAATCTCGCATCTCTATCAACCAAAGTTTGAACATCCATAGTCCAATACCTCTCCTCCACCGGAACAAATGCCCAACTTCAAATCATAAACCAGATAATCCTTCTTATGATGTTGTGGCAACTGCAAGCATAAGCAATCACCCTGCCATTCTGAACCACCACCATGTCAAGGCCAATACATGTATTATCCCAATACACTGTATAAGGCCCCAAACTCATGGACAACACCAACACTAGGGCTGTAATAAATGACAACTCATCTGCAAAGTTACAATAATATTCTGACCTCATAACACGGGGAAACATATCCTTCACCACATATGTATCATCATCACGACTCATCATTGCCCAATTGACATCGACTACTCAACATTGCGTACGGATTAATGGGACATAACTGAAAATATAGGCGTCAAGTCGAGATTAAGATGCATGATAAGGAATCAAGAAAGAGGAAAGTTTCCTAAAGCCCTATAACCTCTCAAAGATAAGTACAAACGTCTCTGTACCGATCCGCAAGACTCTAATAGACCTACTCATGACTCGTTAGACTTATATGAACCTAGTGCTCTGATACCAACTTGTTCCGACCCAAAATTCCAACGAAGCTGTGATGGTGCCTAAGACCGCTTTCTAGGCAAGCCAACAATACATATGCGGAGATAAACTTAAAAACTGATAGGAAATAGCCTCAAATATGGAATAATATAAATAACTGAAGTCAAAATAGCGATACAACTACAAAATCAAGCCAAATATGGTGTCATTGAGTACATGAGCTCTATACAATAAGTAACTACAAGGTCTAATCAAATAAAATAATGTACGGAAGAATAAACAATGATAACCTAGAACAAGGAAAGGGACTTCAAGGCCTGCGAACAGAACAATGGTGCTACCTCAAAATCTCCAACTAGATTGGATTTGGCTCTAGAGTAACTACAATGATTCGTAAACCCTGGATATGCACACAAAGTGCAGAGTGTAGTATGAGTACAAACGACCTCATGTACTCAATAAGTAGCAAATCTAACCTCGGGCTGATAGCAGTGACGAGCTTGGCAATGTCTGATGCTCAATATCCACAGCGAACAACAATAATAAAAACAAAATAATTGCATGTAGGGGAAAAACAACAGAGTTGGCCCAGACCGTCACCTCACTATCAATATCATCACGGCTCTATAGCCCTAGATTAGTTATTAATCCGCTAAAATCTCAATATGCCAACATCTCATAATATCAAAAATCAATATACCACATGAATTATGTCAATGTGCCACAAATCCACTCAAACACGTGTCACACAAGTAAGGACACTAACAACATGTGAGATAGCATGTAAGAAATATTTATAGATGGTGATATGACACACGAATATAATGTCATGACTGATAAATATGAGTACAATCAAGGCAAATATCTTAACATAACAAAAGTAGCCCTATCATGTCTCAAACAGATAAGCATATAGCCTAGCCATGATTTCTAGCATGAATTGTAAGGCTCCGTAAAATTACACCTAAAACTCGGGGTTTCGTGGTGCCAAGATAGACTTGTGTGTTGATGGTTGTAGAGATTCTTTGCGGGACTTGTTGGGTTGAACAGTGCGTTGGGAGTTGAAGAAATGTTTTGGCAGAGTAGGGAATTTTTACGACCGCAGAATCACTCTGTAGACCGCAAAACTGCTGCAGAGTGAAGCAGAGAAATGGCCCATTTTTGTAGGTTGTTTTGTGGTCCATTATGCAGCCGCATAAACATTTTGCGGGCGGCACAATCCATCGCAGATCTAGCATGAAGATTTTCGGAGGGGATTTGTAAAGCACGGAAAAATTTCCTAATGATTTAAGATTTTAAAGTGCGCCAACGGTGTTTGGGAATAACATATTTGAGTATTAAAGGAGATGCATGGGATAGAGACACATCATTTTCAATTGATAATGTATGTTTAAGATGTGTTGGAACATACTAAGGAGTTTGGTGAATGGCAAGAACTTGTGTGGAACAAGTTGGATACATTAAGTGGAAATGATGTTTCAATTGGAACAAGACCCGACTTCAAATGAATAGAACTCCCTCAATATAATTACTTAGGTGGTTATCTACCTATCACAATAAATCCCTTTGAGTCTAGTTCCCAACGCATCAAACCGTTTGTCATTTGGATATTTCTATAGAAAGTTATGGCCATTTTATTGGACCTGTGTCATATGCACGCCCAGATGCGCGGCCGTGCATATTTGAGAGTTTCTGCCTCAGGTGCATGGCAAGATGCGCGGCCACGCACGTAGGAGACCATTAAATTACCCCAAGTCCGGGTAGAGAGAGGGCTAAGTTATTTCTTTGAGCTAGGGCTTGCATAGCAAGGGGAATCCGTCCAACACCTCCCTCCCATGAACCAAGGTAATGTTTTTGGAGTAATTTTGAGTTGATTACTACTCCTAAACACTTGTATTAACAAGGATTAATCTTAAAGATTCATAGATTTCCATTTAAATCCCCAAATTGGTCAAGAACACTACAAGTTGGGATTTTCAAGAGTCTCACTACAAGAGGTATGTCCACCATCTCTAACTAATTCATGGTGATTATTTATGTATGAAATAGGTGTTAGGACTTATGGGATGGTGATTGGAAGCCACAAATGCCTAACCTAGGTTGTGTTGGTATTGTAGATATTGTAAAATGAATTAATTGATAAGATTTATGGGTTGGGAGTGAATTGTTGGGTATGCATGTCCTAATGGAAGTTGTGGATGGCCTAGACACAATTGTGAGGTGAATCATTGGTGTGGAAGGTGGTTGTTAGGTGAAAATAATTCCATTAGAGAAGGTTGTAGAAAGATATGCACACTAGATGTTTTCATTAGTGAACTTGGTATTTTCATATGTCTATGTTGAAGAAGGTAATTAGAGACCCGTCGGTTATTGTGCCAGTTAAGACTATTGAGGTTAATGAAGAACTAAGCTATGAAGAAATCCCAGTTGCCATTCTTGATAGGCAAGTCTGAAAATTGAGAAATAAAGAAATTGCCTCCGTAAAAGTGTTGTGGTGAAGTCAACAGGTTGAAGAAGCTACTTGGGAGGCCGAGGAAGAGATAAAGAAGAAGTATCCTTATTTGTTTGAATAGCTATGTAATATTTCTATGAAATTGTCGACAAATGAATTTTGTATCACTTATACAGTTGATGTTAAAAGTGTTCCTTTCTAGTTATATGTTGTTTATGAGGCCACAATTGGTGTTGTTTTGGTGTTATGTTACATCATTGGATTATGTATATGTTGTTAGGATGTGTTTCTGGGGTTCTCTGGCAGGTGGATATGCTCAGTTACAAGGGAAACTCTGCTGAATTTTCTAGAAACTTTGAGTGATAGTCAAATATTTATGGGCTTGAGGTGTGTAAAACAAAGGAGATAAGTTATGTTATGTGTTTGGAGGCGGACTCTAATTCTCATTCGAGGACGAATGATCCTAAGTGGGAGAGAATGAAACACCCTGGAAAATTTTGAAGTACTTAAGCGCTATTAAAAAAGTTGATGTGCGCTAATTATATTATTTTATGTGCAGATAAGGACTACTAATATGATGGATATTAATTGGATATTATAATAAGTGTATGAGTCATATTATAAGTGGTGAGGGGTCTAAGGAGAGCCTTAAGTCTAAGTCAAGTTGGAAATTACTTGATAAACTAAAGTTACAAATGAGTATACACGGGACCAAGGTTTTAACGAGCCTATCTAAATATATATAAGGAGTTATGTGATTAACAACCTATCAGATGAAATATCTTTGAGTCTATTTTCTAAATCTTCAAACCGTTCGTCATTTGGACACTCCTACTAGAAGTTATGACCAAATTATCAAACGCTGGCAGAATGGGACACTACCGCACCGCCCCATGCGGTGTGCCTGTGGGGATTTCCAGAACACTTCACAAAATCATTTCTGGGCATATTTGTCACTGCCGCGTGGTGCCCCATGTGGTGCGGCTGTGCAATTTCTGGATTTTTTTAACCCAACCCCCCATTTCATTTATCTAGCCTAAAGGTTCGTTTTTGGGGGATTTTCTGGTATTTTAGAGAGAGGGAAAGGCGATTCTAGAGAGAGAAAAGGGAGGACTAAGGATTTCACTACCCTACCTTGAATCCAACCTTAAAATTTCATCAAAGGGTTGGTAGGGCTTCAAAGTGGTAAGAATATTTTTCCCCAATCCTTCAATTTCAAAATTTAACTAGAAATGGGTAATTAGTAAGATAATTCTTGGGTATGTAAGTTGGCTATTTTGCATGCATGTGTTATCAAGGGGTGTAGGAATATTGTTGAGCTAAAAATGGTAAAGAATAGGTTGTGGGATGATGGAATCCTCCATGAAAGGACCTTGAAACCCTAATGCACAGCTAGTGTTTGATAAAATGCTCAAATGAGCTAGAACCATGATCATCTTCCTAATATTGGTTCAATTTGTTATATTTCTAAAATAGATCAAAGTTGCTAAGATTTCCGAAATATTTCAGAGTTTAAGGAAGCTCAAGTANTTGCATGCATGTGTTATCAAGGGGTGTAGGAATATTGTTGAGCTAAAAATGGTAAAGAATAGGTTGTGGGATGATGGAATCCTCCATGAAAGGACCTTGAAACCCTAATGCACAGCTAGTGTTTGATAAAATGCTCAAATGAGCTAGAACCATGATCATCTTCCTAATATTGGTTCAATTTGTTATATTTCTAAAATAGATTGAAGTTGCTAAGAATTACGGAATATTTTAGTGTTTAAGGAATCCCAATTGAGGTATGTTGGCTAAACTCTTCTTTAAGAATTGAACCCCACATCACCCTTGTAAGTTCCAAGATGTTTATCATAAATCGATTATTCCGAATAAGCTTGTGACAAAGATATATGTTCAATTTGTGTTTCAAGTGCTCTTATTATGTTGTGCTATTAATTGAGGTGTGTACCAACATATGGATTTTGTATCTACATGTTGTGACTCCAATGACATATTCCGTATAAAAGTTATTATGCTAAATTGTGTAGAGATTATGCTTGGGATGACACATCCACCCGCATTTATTGGGGTTAGGTGGAATGGCCGCTTTGTGTAGGATGTTGGTATTGTTGTTACACCACCACCCGCATATACATTAGGGTGAGGCGGTATGGGCACTTTGTGTAGGAATTTTGGTATTGTTGTTGCACCTCCACCTGCCTATATATTGGGGGTGAGGCGGTATGGCCGCATTGTATAGGTTTTGGTCCTGTGGTTACACCTCCACCCGCATACATTGGGGTGAGGTGGCGAGGCCACTTGAGTAGAGTTATGGTATTGTGCTTGCACCTCCACCCGCATACATTAGGGTGAGGCGGCGGGGCCTCTTTATGTAAAGATAGTTACAGAGGATCTCGTCTTACAATTTACATATGATATTGAGAGCTCTTGATATATTTTCTTTGGTTTAAAATTCTATCTATGCTATTCCATTGTCACCATGATTCATCATATTCATGTTGTATTTCCAAGTTCTTGATTTGGTATTTGGTTTTCATACTAGTACTATTCGACATGTACTAACGTCCTTTTTGCCGGGGGCGCTGCATCTTTAATGGATGCAGGTGGTTCTACTGCGGAGGATATTGACCAGTGATAGCGGTACTCATTCTTCCCAGCTGCCGTGGTGAGCCCCATTTCATTCCGGGGTTGTGTATCTTTGTTTCATGTGTATTACTATGTTTTGAGGTATAGCCGGAGCCTTGTTGCCGGTACTATCATTGTACTCTTTTTGATCTTTAGAGGCTTCGTAGACATAGTGTGGGTTGTATATGATTTTCGGGAATGTTAAACAAGTTGTGTTGTGATTGAATCACTTGTTCCACTTTGAACGATGGAGGTGTGTGTGTGTTTAGAGACTTATTAAATGAAGTAATTAATGGTAATGAATTTTGAATTGCCTACATGATCTCCTTGTTGGTTAATTAACAAAGTTATGTATACTCTTTAAATCATGGGTGAGTTGGATAGAAAGTATTCAGCAGGCTTGGTTGACTGGGTTCACTCGGTTGAGCGTCGATCGTGCTCCCCGAGTTTGGGGCGTGATAAATACGACGATCCATTGTTGGTACGATTAAAGGAGGGGATTTATAAATATAAGACCATGGCCTTTTATATTGGCATGGATGATGGTACACTAAGGTACCAAGGGTGACTATGTGTTCCAAATATAGATGGTCTCTGAGAAAGAATCATGACCGAGGTATTCCGTGCACCCGGGATCTACAAAGATGTATCCTGATCTTAGGGAAGTCTACTGGTGGAAAGATATGAAGAGGAATGTAGCGGACTTTGTGGCAAGATGTCCAATTTGTCAGCAAGTGAAGGCCGAGCTCCAAAGGATTGTTTGGTTGGCACAGAACATAGAAACTCCAATGTGCAAGTGGGAGATGATCAATATGGACTTTGTGGTGGGACTACCTCGCACGCCTCGTAAGTATGACTCGATTTGGGCGATTGTCAATCGACTCACGAAATCAGCTCACTTCTTGCCTGTTAAGGCTACCGACACATCAAAACAATATGCTCAGTTGTATATCAAGGAATTAGTCAGGTTGCATGGCACTCCAGTTTCTATTATCTCAGATCGAGGGGCACACATAGTTCACGAATAATTTTTGGAAGAAATTTCAGCAAGGTTTGGGTACTCAGGCACAGAACATAGAAATTCTAATGTGGAAGTGGGAGATGATCAATATGGACTTTATGGTGGGACTACCTCGCACACCTCATAAGTATGACTTAATTTGGGTGATTGTGGATCGACTCACAAAATCAGCACACTTCTTGCCAGTTAAATCTACATACACAGTGGAACAGTATGCTTAGTTATATATCAAGGAAATAGTTATGTTGCATGGCACTCCAGTTTCTATTATCTCAGATCGAGGGGACACATAGTTCACGAATAATTTTTGGAAGAAATTTCAGCAAGGTTTGGGTACTCAGGCACAGAACATAGAAATTCTAATGTGGAAGTGGGAGATGATCAATATGGACTTTATGGTGGGACTACCTCGCACACCTCATAAGTATGACTTAATTTGGGTGATTGTGGATCGACTCACAAAATCAGCACACTTCTTGCCAGTTAAATCTACATACACAGTGGAACAGTATGCTTAGTTATATATCAAGGAAATAGTTAGGTTGCATGGCACTCCAGTTTCTATCATTTCTGATCGAGGGGCTCAATTCACGGCTAGTTTTTGGAAGTAATTTCAGCAAGGTTTGGGTAATCAGGTGAATATTAGTATAGCCTTCCACCCACAGACTGACAGGCAAGTAGAGCGGACTATTCAGACGCTTGAGGATATGATGCGTGCTTGTGTTCTTGACTTCAAGGGTAGATGAGATGATGTTTGCCACTCATAGAATTTTCCTACAACAACAGTTATCATGCTAGTATTCAGATGGCACCATTCGAGGCGTTATATGGTAGGAGATGTAGATCTCCCATTGGGTGGTTCGAGATTGGGGAAGCTAAATTGATAGGATCGGACCTCCTGTATCAGGCTATGGAGAAGGTCAAAATCATTAAGTGGCGGTTAAAAACTACTAAAAGTCATCAAAAGTCCTTTTCGGATGTTTGCCGCAGGGATTTGGTGTTCAAAGAAGATGATTGGGTATTCTCGAAGGTTTCCCCCATGAAGGGTGTAATGTGATTTGGTAAAAAGGGAACATTGAGCCCGAGGTATGTCGGACCGTACATAATCATTCAGAGTAATAGTCAGGTGGCATACATGCTGGACCTACCACCTGAGATGTCATTAGTGCACCTGGTATTTTCATATGTCTATGTTGAAGAAGGAAATCGGAGACCCGTCGGTTGTTGTGCCAGTTGAGACTATTGAGGTTAATGAAGAACTGAGCTATGAAGAAATTCCAGTTGCCATTCTTGATAGGCAAGTCTGAAAACTGAGAAATAAAGAAATTGCCTCCGTAAAAGTGTTGCGGCGAAGTCAACAGGTTGAAGAAGCTACTTGGGAGGCCGAGGAAGAGATGAAGAAGAAGTATCCTTATTTGTTTGAACAGCTATGTAATATTTTTCTATGAAATTGTCGTCAATGAATTTTGTATCACTTGTACAGTTGATGTTAAAGGTGTTCCTTTCTAGTTATATGTTTTTTATGAGGCCATGATTGGTGTTGTTTTGGTGTTATGTTACATCATTGGATTATGTATATGTTGTTAGGATGTGTTTCTGGGGTTCTCTGGCAGGTGGATATGCTCAGTTACAAGGGAAACTCTGCTAAATTTTCTGGAAACTTTGAGTGATAGTCAAAAATTTGTGGGCTTGAGGTGTGTAAAAAAAAGGAGATAAGTTATGTTATGTGTTTGGAGGCGGACTCTAATTCTCATTCGAGGAAGAATGATCCTAAGTGGGAGAGAATGTAACACCCTGAAAAATTTTGAAGTACTTAAGCGCTATTAAAAAAGTTGATGTGCGCTAATTATATTATTTTATGTGCAGATGAGGACTATTAATATGATGGATATCAATTGGATATTATAATAAGTGTACGAGTCATATTATAAGTGGTGTGGGGTCTAAGGAGAGACCTAAGTCTAAGTCAAGTTGGAAATTACTTGATAAACTAAAGTTACAAATGAGTATGCACAAGACCAAACTTTGGACGAGTCTATCTAAATATATATAAGGAGTTATGTGATTAACAACCTATAAGCTGAAAGATCGTTGAGTCTATTTTCTAACTCTTCAAACCGTTCGTCATTTGGACACTCCTACAAGAAGTTATGACCAAATTACCAAACGCTGGCAGAATGGGACACTACCGCACCGCCCCATGCGGTGTGCCTGTGGGGATTTCCAGAACACTTCACAAAATCATTTCTGGGCATATTTGTCACTGCCGCGTGGCGCCCCATGCGGTGCGGCTGTGCAATTTCTGGGTTTTTATAACCCAACCCCCCATTTCATTTCTCTAGCCTAAGGGTTCGTTTTTGGGGGATTTTCTGGTGTTTTAGAGAGAGGGAAAGGCGATTCTAGAGAGAGAAAAGGGAAGACTAAGGATTTCACTACCCTACCTTGAATCAAACCTTGAAATTTCATCAAAGGGTTGGTAGGGCTTCAAAGAGGTAAGAATATTTTTCCCCAGTCCTTCAATTTCGAAATTTAACTAGAAATGGGTAATTAGTTAGATCATTCTTGGGTATGTAAGTTGGCTATTTTGCATGCATGTGTTATCAAGGGGTGTAGGAAGATTGTTGAGCTAAAAATGGTAAAGCATGGGTTGTGGGATGATGGAATCCTCCATGAAAAGACCTTGAAACCCTAATGCACAGCTAGTGTTTGATAAAATGCTGAAATGAGCTAGAACCATGATCATCTTACTAATATTGGTTCAATTAGTTATATTTCTAAAATAGATTGAAGTTGCTAAGAATTCCGAAATATTTTAGAGTTTAAGGAATCCCAATTGAGGTATGTTGGCTAAACTCTTCTTTAATAATTGAATCCCCAATTGAGGTATGTTGGTATTGTTGTTACACCACCACCCGCATATACATTGGGGTGAGGCGGTATGGGCACTTTGTGTAGGAATTTTGGTATTGTTGTTGCACCTCCACCTGCCTATATATTGGGGGTGAGGCGGTATGGCCGCATTGTATAGGTTTTGGTCCTGTGGTTACACCTCCTCCCACATACATTGGGGTGAGGTGGCGAGGCCACTTGAGTAGAGTTATGGTATTGTGCTTGCACCTCCACCCGCATACATTAGGGTGAGGCGGCGGGGCCTCTTTATGTAAAGATAGTTACAGAGGATCTCGTCTTACAATTTACATATGATATTGAGAGCTCTTGATATATTTTCTTTGGTTTAAAATTCTATCTATGCTATTCCATTGTCACCATGATTCATCATATTCATGTTGTATTTCCAAGTTCTTGATTTGGTATTTGGTTTTCATACTAGTACTATTCGACATGTACTAACGTCCTTTTTGCCGGGGGCGCTGCATCTTTAATGGATGCAGGTGGTTCTACTGCGGAGGATATTGACCAGTGATAGCGGTACTCATTCTTCCCAGCTGCCGTGGTGAGCCCCATTTCATTCCGGGGTTGTGTATCTTTGTTTCATGTGTATTACTATGTTTTGAGGTATAGTCGGAGCCTCGTTGCCGGTACTATCGTTGTACTCTTTGGTATCTTTCGAGGCTCTGTAGACATAGTGTGGGTTGTATATGGGTTTCGGGAATGTTAAGCAAGTTGTGTTGTGATTGAATCACTTGTTCCACTTTGAACCATGGAGGTGTGTGTGTGTTTGGAGACTTATCAAATGAAGTAATTAATGGTAATGAATTTGGTAATGCCTACATGATCTCCTTGTTGGTTAATTAACAAAGTTATATATACTCTTTAAATCATGGGTGAGTTGGATAGAAAGTATTCAGCAGGCTTGGTTGACTGGGCTCACTCGGTTGAGCGTCGATCGTGCTCCCCGAGTTTAGGGCGTGACAAATACAACGATCCATTGTTGGTACGATTGAAGGAGGGGATTTATAAATATAAGACCATGACCTTTTATATTGGCATGGATGATGGTACACTAAGGTACCAAGGTCGACTATGTGTTCCAAATATAGATGGTTTCCGAGAAAGAATCATGACCGAGGTATTCCATGCACCCTGGATCTACAAAGATGTATCCTGATCTTAGGGAAGTCTACTGGTGGAAAGATATGAAGAGGAATGTAGCGGACTTTGTGGCAAGATGTCCAAATTGTCAGCAAGTGAAGGCCGAGCACCAAAGGCTTGTTTGGTTGGCACAGAACATAGAAATTCCAATGTGCAAGTGGGAGATGATTAATATGGACTTTGTGGTGGGACTACCTCGCACGCCTCGCAAGTATGACTCGATTTGGGCGATTGTCGATCGACTCACGAAATCAGCTCACTTCTTACCTGTTAAGGCTACCGACACATCAAAACAGTATGCTCAGTTGTATATCAAGGAATTAGTCAGGTTGCATGGCACTCCAGTTTCTATTATCTCAGATCGAGGGGCACACACAGTTCACGACTAATTTTTGGAAGAAACTTCAGCAAGGTTTGGGTACTCCGATGAATCTTAGTACATCCTTTCACTTGCAGACTGACGGGCAGGCAGAGCATACTATTTATACCTTGAGGATATGTTGCGTGCTTGTGTTCTTGACTTCAAGGGTAGCTGGGATGATCATTTTCCACTCATAAAATTTGCCTACAACAACAATTATCATGCTAGCATTCAGATGGCACCGTTCGAGGCTTTATATGGTAGGAGATGTAGATCTCCCATTGGATGGTTCGAGATTGGGGAAGCAGAATTGATAGGGCCATACCTCATGCGTCAGACTATGAAGAAGGTTAAAATCATTACGAAACGGTTGAAAACTGCTCAGAGTCATCAAAAGTCCTAATCAGACGTGCGTCACAGGGATTTGGAGTTTAAAGAGGATGATTGGGTATTCTTGAAGGTTTCCCCCATGAAGAGGATAATACAGTTTGGTAAGAAAGGGAAGTTGAGTCTGAGGTATGACGTACGGTAAAAAATCATTTAGAGGATTGGTCGGGTGGCTTACAAGCTTGAACTACCTACAGATATGTAATTAGTGCACCCGATGTTCCACGTATTCATGTTGAAGAAGGTGGTTGGAGATCCGTCGCTTATTGTTCCAGTTGAGGCTATTGAGGTTAACGAGGAATTGACTTATGAAGAAATTCCAGTTGCCATTCTTGATAGGCAAGTCCGTAAGCTGAGAAATAAAGAAATTGCCTCCGTGAAAGTACTATGGCGAAACTAATAGGTTGAAGAGGCCACCTGGGAGGCCGAGGGAGAGATGAAGAAGAAGTACCCTCATTTATTTGAATAGCTATGTAATCGATTCTATGAAATTGTTCCCTATGAATTATGTATCATTTGTACAGTTGATGTTAAGGGTGTTCCTTTTTGGTAATATACTGCTCGTGAGGCCACGATTGGTGTTGTTTTTATGTTATGTTGCGTCATTTGTTCATGTATATATTGTTAGGGTTGGTTTTTGGGATTCTTTGACAGGTGGATAGGCCCAGTTACAGGGGAAACTCTAACGAAATTTTTGGAAATTTAGGGAGTTAGTCAAAAATTTGGAACTGTTGGTGTGTGTTATAGCAACTGAGTCACATTGGTTTCTAATGGCAGATTTTGGCCCTCATTCGAGGACAAATGATCTTAAGCGGGGGAGGATGTAAGGCCCCGTAATGGTGGTATAGACTTGTTGGGTTGAACAGTGCGTTGGGGAGTTGAAGAAATTTTTTGGCAGAGTAGGGCATATCTGTAGTCCACTATGTGACCGCAGAATCACTCTGCGGGCCGCAGAAACGCCGCAGAGTGAAGGAGAGAAATGGCCCATTTTTGGAGGTTGTTTTTTGGTCTATTATGCAGCCACATAACCATTTCGTGGGCCACACAAACCATCACAGATCCAGCATGAAGATTTCTAGAAGGGAGTTCTGCGGCGCATTATGTGACCGCAGCACTTGTCTACGGACTGTAGACCTGCCGCAGACTTAACCCAAACAGCCCTGTTTTGGGACCCTTTTCTGCGGTCCCCTTTGCGGGCCGCATACATGTTTTGCGGTCTGGCCTGCGACCGCAGACTCGGCTTCGTAGAGTTTACGTTTGGATAATTTCACTCGATGCCATTTTGATAAAAACAACTTGTGGGTTATTTTGGTAGGTCCTAACTGATATTTAGATAGATGGGAGTGGTCTAGAGTGAGAGGGGAAGTTTCTAAGGTTATTGTTCATCAATTCTAGCTCAAAGTTAAAGAATTCAAAAGAAAAACTCACTGGGTATTCATCCTAGAGTTAAGATTCTGCTCCCTAGCCCTCAATTTCGGGATTAATTGGAGATAGGTAATGAGAAAAGCAATTCTTGGGCATGGGAGTTATTCATTATGCATGCATGTACCATCAAGGGTAGTGAAAAGATTGTTGAGCTCATTTGGGTAAACTTTGGGTAGTGGGAAGTAGGGATCCACCATAGGAGGACATTGAAACCTTAATGCACACCTAGTGTTTCATAAAATGCTCAAATGAGCTGGAATCATAAAATCCTTCCTAATTTGTGTTCAATTTTGCTATATTTCTAAATAGATCAAAGTGGCTATGAATTCCGGAACATTGTAGTAATTTAAAAAGCTCGAGGCGAGGTATGTTGGCTAAACATCTCTCTTAGAATTGAACCCCACAATGTCCTTGTAAGTCCCGAGTTGTTCATTATAAATTGATTATTTCGAATAAGCCTTGTGTCAAAAGATATATTTTCAATATGTATTCCAAATGTTCTTGTTATGTTATGTTCTATTTGAAAATGTGCTCGAAGCATGAGTTGTATATCTAAATGTTATAACTTCAAGTCGTAATTCAAATGAAATATATTATGCCAAATTGTGTAGGAAATCTCAACGTGCCTAACATTCTTATTTTCTCACATGTGGACTTAAAGTCTTGAATAGAAATGCTTTGTTGTTGATGATCCGTGATGATGTTTGAAAGTGAAAGAGATGAACATGAAATATGAAATACGACCAACGTGCCAAGAGTGACACTATGTTATGGCCATTGGTGCCGATGAAATTAATGATATATAAAAGACAATGAAATGAGTTGTCAATCCTTTAAATAAATAAACACCCTGGGAGTATCGCTACTCACCGAGGAGGGGTATGTTGAAATAACTTAACCCCGAAACTACACGTGCCGGTATAGGAGTGAATTGTGATTATACACCTTTAATGGGATGAGACTGATGTGATAAGAATATTCCCCTTTATTGGGGTGAGATGATTGCTAGAAAATAGTGGTGTCGATCCACCCGGCATTGTGGTAAGACGGCCTAGCCGGTCGGGTCGTGATCGGACACCATGCTGCACACATGGTGGTGATTGTGCTTGAGATTATGATTGAAACAATGATTGAGATTGCGATAATGGTTGTGATTGTGCTTTATGTCTTTGGGTGAGACGGACTATCCGATCGGGTTGTGATCATACTCCGTGCTAAAATCACGGTGGTATATCGGTGCTAAGATGTTCCAACCTAAAATATGTAAATTTACTTGAAAACTTGTCTTTCTCCTAACTTGATGTTTTGGTACTGTTTGAGGCTCCCATTGATTTTATGATTGTCCTTCCTTGTGTTATCATTCGTTTTATTGAGAGGGTGTTTA
>AWOL01S0025416.1:0-15689 GCA_000715115.1 Nicotiana otophora
ACATGCATGGTGATTCAATAAGTCAATTTCAGTGGAACATGGGCCCAATTTATTTTCTTAAGTTTCATCATCATTAGCATAGGACATCCCCCTTTCATCTCGTTATTCACTCACTTGACATCTTGAGGTCATTAGTTAAGTTCATGATTCTTGATGACTTGACATCGAAGTAATTTACATACATTAGTTCAGAAGCATATAAGTATAGTTGAAACCATTGGGACATACAATACCTCATAAATTGCATTCAAGCAAACAACCACATTTCATGTTTATACAATCACTTCATTAGTACTTTCAACTATTTACAACATCATTATTTCATTGGATCCCTTTTTCCATAAATATTATTCTTCATTCATGGCACGATGTCCGTAACTTATATTCCATACTTTCATTGCATTACTTTCAAGGCTCATCATTACAAACATCAACATAGAGAATATTATTGAAGTACCTTTCCCCAAAAGGGCAATACACTCTTTCGACTCATATATAAGTAAAGGCTTAAAACACGATGGAAAAACCTACCAAGCGTAGCATTAGTAAGAACAACCACATTTGGACATGACTTGAATACATAAGCTTTTGGGTAATTCTATTTTCGGAGTCAATTTGGAATAGTTGAATCAAGTCTCATTTCATAATATTTCATACATCATTTCATTTCATTGGCGCCATTGGCCACATGTATAACTTTCATTCTTCTCACATTGTTCACACTTTATATCCCTAACTCACTACTTCATACATTATATCCTCAACTCACCACTTCACACTTTATATCCCCAACTCACTACTTCACACTTTATATCCCCAACTCACTACTTTCACTTTCAAGAATCTAGATAGATTACCGACAACAAGAAATCCCTAATCACGACTTTTAGTACACCTATGAGCAATTAAGAGTCTTATGCACATAGAGACTTCTTACACAATTTGGCTTATAGCATTCACTTGAAACACTACTTGGAGTCATAATATTTGTATACCCAAATCATGCTTTGAACACATTCGCAAAGGATAACATCATATGATAAGAGCATCCAGAACACATTTTGAACATATACCTTTCAACACAAAGCTTATTCAGAATAGATGATTTATAAATAATAACTCGGGACTTACAACAACATCATGAAATTCAATTCTAGGAAAGTAGTTTAGACAACATACCTCGCCTTGAGCTTTCCTTAAATTACTACAACGTTCCAAAAATTCTAGCAATCCAATCTATTTTGAGACATAACAAAATTGAATACAAATTAGGAAGATATTCATGGTTTCAGCTCATTTGAGCATTTTATCAAATACTAGGTGTGCAAATTTGGCTACAAGGTTCTTCTACAAGATTTCATTCATTCCACAAACAAATCTTTACTTATTTGAGCTTAACAATCTTCCCACAAACCTTATTGGTACAAGCATATATAAATAATACTCTTACACCCAAGAATCATACTCCCAATCATCCATCCTTTACCCCAAACTTGAAATTCAAGACTATGGGTTTGAATCTTACCTCTTGAGTTAAGATCTTTTGAGATTTCCTTGTTAATCTTCAAATATTTGATCAAGAATCGAAGGACAATTTGTTGAAGATCACTCTCCCACTCTAGGGCACTCTTTCACTCTCAAAATATCAGTTTTAGCTCTAAAATAACTTAACCCCTATCTCTACCCAGCCTTGGTGTTATTTAATGGGCTCCTACGTGCGAAGCTACGCACCTGGGCAAGTGGCCGCACAGATAAGGCAGAAACTCCCAAATATGCGCGCCCGCGCATCTGCGCGCATATGACATAGGTCAAGTAAAATGGCACTTTCTGTAGAAATATCCAAACGATGAACGGGTTGATGCGCTGGAAACTAGACTCAAAGGGCTTTAATTTGATAGGTAGATCACCTCCTAAGTCTTTATAGTTTGGTACCAGCATTCGTTTGAAGTATGATGTTGTGCGAATTAAGACATCCTTTCCACTTAATCTATCAAATTTGTTCCACACAAGTTCTTGCCATTCACAAAACTCCTTAGTGTGTTCCAACACACCTTAAACATATATTTGCATTTCACAATGATGTGGTTCTATCCATGGGTCTCCTTTAATACTCAAATACATTATTCCCGAATACCGTTGGATCATTTTAAAATCTTAATCATTAGGAAATTTTTAACGGGGCTTTACATTCTCTCTCTCTTAGGATCATTCATCCTCGAATGCGGAGTAGAGTCCGCCCGAACACCTAACATAACTCTACTCTTCTTTCAAACATTTCAAGCCCCCAAATTTGACTAACTCCAAAATGTTTCAGATATTTCAACAGAGTCTCCCCTGTAACTAGACATATCCACCAGTCAGAGAATCCTAGAAGTCAATCCTAAACAACATATAGATAACACCACATTGCACCATATACATGAAATCAACAATCATGACTCTCGAGGCTATGTATAACCTTGCTTACCTTAGTCCTATCCTTGACTTTTCCATCCTCCATTACGAGGACAATTGGGCACCTCACACATTGTGCATGTCATGTGCGTCATTCTTTTAATCCTTAGGCCTTTATCATTTCGTAACACGATGTGCAAACATTCCTTAATATTAACAAGGGAACTAGAAGACTAACTCAGATCCTTAACGCACGATCGAGGATAGAAGAAGAGAAACATTTCCTAAATATTGTTGTAGCCTCCCTATTATATGTGTGGCCGGAAACACACTGATAAGAGGGACTCCATTGACACAGCACCATGACACCTTAGGAATCCTAAACCATGCTCTGATACCAAGTTTGTCACCCCCCAAACTTCGGGAGCGTGACCGACGCACAACCGCAGGAACCCAGTCGAGGAAGCCTACGTTACATCAACCTCCCATCATAACTCATGAATGATTTATCAAAACATAATTAGATCTTGACTTTCATATTGAATAAATTTAGCTCAATGGCCCGTAAATGTTTTTCTCATGATGGTTACGTAGCTTTGTAAATAGCTGTAAATACTGTGAACATAAATACATGACGAAACTCAAAACTTAAGTATATGACCCACAGTGTACATGGGGCTTTTATGACAATAGATACCTAAGTACATAAACCAACTAGACTCAAATTCCCATTGGAATTGTAGCAGGCTCACCATAATCTGTTGCGCAGAAGATTCCTTTCAAAGATCCATATCATCTTGTAGAAGTATACCCGTATCCATTAAAAGATACAGCGCCCCCGGCAAAAGGGACGTGAGTACATATGGAATAGTACTCGCATGTAAGGCAAACATAACAACATATGAAATCATGGTAATTCTATAAGAGGCATATGAAGCACATCCAAAACAACGAAACATCCCATAGATTCACATTTTCAAGTCTCGTTATGCTTACATCGTTTTAAACTTCTTTTAGGATTAAATGAGCCATATACACTATGCGTGGAATACATAATATAAAGTAATTGGAACAACATGTACAAACAAGTCCAATGAAAATGGCACATAATATATGCGTTAATAATGACTCTTACTAGACAGTCCATATCCCTCTCTTATCTTACCCTTATGAATTTCATAGACCGTCCTTAGTGTTCACATAGAATATTATACATAGACCGTTCATAGGATTACACACACAATACACCTATGCGTTTCATAGACCGTTCATAGGATTTCACACACAATACACCTATGTGTTTCATATACCATTCATAGGATTTATTTACACAATACACATGTGCGTTCATAGACCGTTCACATGATTCACATATACCATACAATACACCTGTGCATTTTATAGATTGTTCACAGTGTTTACTTACACAATACACATTGTGCGTTTCATAGACTGTGCACAATGTTTGCTTACACAATACACATGTGCATTTCATAGACCGTTGATAGGATTCACATATATCATACAATACACCTGTGCATTTCATAGACCATTCACATTGTTCAATCATATTATATTATACACCTATGCATTTCATAGCCCGTCCATAGGGTTCACATATTATACACATATGCATTTTATAGCCCGTCCATAGGGTTCATAACACATCATTATGCACATAATCATTTATAAACTCAAAGTGACATGATTAACATTATATTAAGGTCGTAAGTTCCCGGATCATTGGAACACTTCATGTTCATGCTCATCATAGAGAAACATAGCTCATTACATTAGCACATGCATAGTGAATCAATAAGTCAATTTCAATGGCACATGATCCCAATTGATTTTTTTAAGGTTCATCATCATTTAGCATAGGACATCTCCCTTTCATCTCGTTATTCACTCACTTGACATCTTGAGTTCATTAGCTAAGTTCGTGATTCTTGATGACTTGACATCGAAGTCATTTGCATACTTTATTTCAGAAGCATATAAATATAGTTGAAACTATTGGGAGATACAACACCTCATAAATTTCGTTAAGGCAAACGACCATATTTCATGTTCATACTATCACTTCATTAGTAATTTCAACTATTTACAACATCATTATTTCATTAGATTCCTTTTTCCATACATATTATTCTAGATTCATGGCACGATAGTCGTATCTTGTATTTCATACTTTCATTTCATTACTTTCAAGGCACATCATTATAAACATCAACATAGAGAATATTCTTGAAGTACCTTTCCCCAAAAGGGCAATACACAATTTCAACTCATAAATATGTAAAGGCTTAAAACACATTGGAAATACCTACCAGGCATAGAATTAGTTAGAACAACCACATTTGGACATGAGTTGAATACATAAGCTTTTGGATAATTGTATTGTCGGAGTCAATTTTGAATAGATCAATCAATGCTCATTTCATAATATTTCACATATCATTTCATTTCGTTGGCGCTATTGGCCATAAGTATAACTTTCATTCTTTGCACAATGTTTACACTTTATATCTCTAACTCATTATTTCACACTTTATATCCTAAACTCACTATTTCACACTTTATATCCCCAACTCACTACTTCACGCTTTATATCCCCAACTCACTACTTTCACTTTCAAGCATCTATATAGATTACCGATAACAAGGAATCCCTAATCACGACATTTAGCACACCTATGAGTATTTAAGAGTCAGGCACATTGAGACTTCTTACACAATATGGCATAATAGCCTTCACTTGAAACACTACTTGGAGTCATAACATTTTTATACACAACTCATGCTTTGAACACTTTCCTGAAGGATAACATCATATGATAAGAGCATCCGGAACACATTTTGAACATATACCTTTCAACACAAAGCTTATTTAGAACAGTTGATTTATAAAGAATAACTCTGGACTTATAACAACATCATGGAATTCAATTCAAGGAAAGAGGTTTAGCCAACATACCTCGCCTTGAGCTTTCCTTAAATTACTACAACGTTCTGAAAATTCTAGCAATCCCAATCGGTTTTGAGACACAAAAAAATGGAACACAAATTAGGAAGATATTCATGGTTTCGGCTCATTTGAGCATTTTATCAAACAATAGCTGTGCAAATTTGGCTACAAGGTTCTTGTACAAGATTTCCTTCATTCCACAACATAATCTTTACTTATTTGAGCTCATTAATCTTCTCACAAATTTTATTGGTACAAGAATATATAAATAATACTCGTACACCCAAGAATCATATTCCCAATCATCCGTCTTTTACCCCAAACTCGAAATTGAAGACTAGGGGTTTGAATCTTACTTCTTGAGTTAAGAGCTTTTGATATTTCCTTGTTAATCTTCAAATATTTGAGCAAGAAGCGAAGGACGATTTGTTGAAGATCACTCTGCCACTCTTGGCACTCTCTCACTCTCAAAATATCAGGTTTTAGCTCAAAAATGACTTAACCCCTCTTTCTACCCGTCCTTGGGGTTATTTAATGGGCTCCCACGTGCGCAGCCGCGCACACAAGGCCGAAACTCCCAAATATGTGCGGCCGCGCATCTGCGCGCATATGACATAGGTCCAGTAAAATAGCCATAACTATCTGTAGAAATATCCAAATGATGAACGGTTTGATGTGTTGGAAACTACACTCAAAGTGCTTTAATATGATAGGCTGATCACCTAATAAGTCTTTATAGTTTGGAAACAGCATGCGCATGAAGTAGGATGATATGCGAATTGATACATCCTTTCCACTTTATGTATCCAACTTGTTCCACACAAGTTCTTATCATTCACAAAACTCCTTAGTATGTTCCAACACAGCTTAAACATATATTTTCATTTCAAAATGATGTGGTTCTATCCCACGGGTCTCCTTTAATACTCAAATACATTATTTCCAAATACCGTTGGATCACTTTGAAATCTTAAATCATTAGAAAATTTTTAATGGGGCTTTACAGACAACTATACTGGTAGAATGGAATGAAGAGAGGCATCGCCAAGTACGTCGCTCGGTGTCCAAATTGTCAGCAAGTCAAGGTTGAACATCAGAAACTAGAAACGTTGCTGCAAAATATGGAAATTGCGACGTGAAAATGGGAAGTGATCAATATGGATTTTATTACCGGATTACCACGATAATGGTGAAAGTTTAACTATATGTAGGTTATCGTGTATTGATCACCAAGTGGGATCACTTTCTACTAGTTAAGACTACCTTCCTATAGGAAGATTATGCTATGATATACATTCAGGGGATAGTTCCACTCCATGGGGTTCCGATTTCCATCATATAAGACAGAGGTGCCTAGTTACAGCTAACTTCTGGAGATCATTCCTAGAAGGATTGGGAACAAAGATCAACCTTAGAACAACCTTTCTTCCACATGCCGATGGCCAGGCCAAGAACACTATTCAAATAATCGAGGGCATGCTATGGGCATCTGTCATGGAATTCAAGGGATATTGGAGGATCATCTACAACTCATTGAATTTGCTGACAGCAACAACCTACCATAGTAGTATAATATGGCACCATATAAAGCCCCATATGGGCAAAAGTGCTGACCTTTTATTAGCTGGTTCGAAGTGGGTGAAACAAAGTTGTTGGGACTAGAGCTGGTACAGCAAGCAGTAGAGAAGGTGAAGCTAATTCGAAACCGATTGTTGGACGCCCAAAGGAGGTAGAAATCTTACTCGGATAACTGGTAGTGAGAATTAGAGTTCGCTATAGGGACTGGGTGTTCTTGAAGGTGTCACCTATGAAAGGCGTGATGAGTTTTGTCAAAAAGGGCAAACTCACCCTTGGAATATCGGACAATATCAAAACATGCGGACTATCAGTTATGTGGCATATGAGCTTGAGTTGCCCTCGAAATTGGAAGCAGTGCATCCGGTATTTCACGTGTCTATACTCCGAAAGTGCTTGAGTGATCTATCCCGTGTCGCCCCTATTAGAGATATCCAAGTTATAGAAGGCCTATCTTACGACGAAATTCCAGTATCCATCTTAGATCGACAAGTCCGTAAGCTACGAACCAAAGAATTGGCTTCAGTTAAGGTACTTTGGAGGAACAAAAGTAAGTAGGAGATGACGTGGGAAGCTGAAGAGGACATGAAATCTAGGTAACCCCATCTATTCCCCACTATGGAAGGCAACAATGCAACTATCATCATGGGCCACGATTCAAAATTTGAGTATGAATGTTCCGAATGTGGGATGATGTTACATCCCACACTTAAATAAAGTACGGTAATTGCGGATCCTAGTGCGGCAAGTCAGCTGGAGACACGTTCGAAGCAAGAAAGCAGTCACACGTTTCGTTGGGTCTGCACCATGTGTCTCACTGACCGCAGCAACTTGAGTGGTGCAACCCGTTTTGCATGCGGAAGTGGTATACATTCCTATGCTTGGTAACAATATTAAAAGGCAAGTGAGGTTCTTTCTCTTCCATTCCAGAATTATCATCAGAACAAGTCCTCTCAAAATACTCTCAACGCCTCTTTAGAATTTCCTAGCAAATTAAGGCAAAGTAGAAGGTGAATCTGGATTTAGCAAGATTTAACTCGAAGATCTTAGAGTCATAGTCGTGTTGATGATCATCTAGTGGAATAGATTCCGAAGATTCATTAGAGGCGAAGCTAACCATCATAGAATGTAATTCGATCTCTAACAAGGTATGCAAGGCAACCTTCTTTCTTGGCATGAATTAGTGTGCGTCTCTCCTTCTTTCTAATTGACTCTTGTACTGTGACGTTTAGTAGTTCTAAGTCCTCTCAATGTTGATTATCCCTATTCCTGTGCGATTTCGCTGGTAGCACGTCTTTCAGAAGTCTACATTGTTTCCAGTTGGTATCTTATGGTCGGAAAGTATGATTTATTCTTTTTGATACCCAATGTTTCCCTCATCGTTTATAAATATCATTTTTTGCATCATCACCGATTGATCAGAGCCATATAAGTATTTTCTACAATTTTTCATAATTGTTTAAGGCTTTAAAATTTATTTTCTTGCATTATTGTTCAAATATTTAGTAATTACCCTTCCAAATTATTTTTTGATGACTTAATTATCCCAATTTATTATTTACACCCACATATATGTTTTATAAATTCATAATGTTAAGCTATTATTTCCCAGCATTTTACTATATAAATAATATTTTTACAATTTATTAATCATTTTTATAAATTCTTTTAAACAATATTTGCATATTTAATTTCATAGACCTATCCTCAACCAATTTTCGGACCCAAATACCAACCCATACCTCAAAAAACCTTGGCCAATCCCCCTAGCCCAAAACCAAACGACCCCTTTAATTATAACCAGATCAAGACTCGTTCTATGACCCGCCCTGCTTCTCCTCTTATCCTGGCTGTTGATCTTAAATGTTCAAATGATCAATGACCCAATGCCATTCCCCTATTTTAATTACGCTCGGTCTAAACCCTAATAGCCATTCTTCTGAGACAGCCACCCCCAAATCCTCTAAACAATCATCTTCTCTCTTCTGAAGAACCCTAGCCGCCTCCCCCTTAAATCCCTCTCCTAATCCCGTTGATAATGGGATTCCATCATTATTTGCTTACCACATCTATGTTTCTCCGCTACTGGTCATACATTTATTTAGAAAGTACTTGCCCAATTTTGGCAAGTACCTTCTCTAGTTCAGACTTCAATAGACTTCAATCATGGAGATTTGGACAATATTTCAGCCATATACATGAAGAAAGGCCTTATCCGTTATACCAGTTGGTCGATCTTAAGCACCGAACCCTAATTAGGGTTTGGAGTTTGATTTCTTTCCTTTCCGGTTACTTTACTGATTGTATGTGTATTTCTCTTCTTTATTATTTATGTTTGCTTAATTTTCCTTCCTTGTTNGTTTCCCTCATCGTTTATAAATATCATTTTTTGCATCATCACCGATTGATCAGAGCCATATAAGTATTTTCTACAATTTTTCATAATTGTTTAAGGCTTTAAAATTTATTTTCTTGCATTATTGTTCAAATATTTAGTAATTACCCTTCCAAATTATTTTTTGATGACTTAATTATCCCAATTTATTATTTACACCCACATATATGTTTTATAAATTCATAATGTTAAGCTATTATTTCCCAGNTATCCCAATTTATTATTTACACCCACATATATGTTTTATAAATTCATAATGATAAGCTATTATTTCCCAGCATTTTACTATATAAATAATATTTTTACTATTTATTAATCATTTTTATAAATTCTTTTAAACAATATTTGCATATTTAATTTCATAGACCTATCCTCAACCAATTTTCGGACCCAAATACCAACCCATACCTCAAAAAACCTTGGCCAATCCCCCTAGCCCAAAACCAAACGACCCCTTTAATTATAACCAGATCAAGACTCGTTCTATGACCCGCCCTGCTTCTCCTCTTATCCTGGCTGTTGATCTTAAATGTTCAAATGATCAATGACCCAATGCCATTCCCCTATTTTAATTACGCTCGGTCTAAACCCTAATAGCCATTCTTCTGAGACAGCCACCCCCAAATCCTCTAAACAATCATCTTCTCTCTTCTGAAGAACCCTAGCCGCCTCCCCCTTAAATCCCTCTCCTAATCCCGTTGATAATGGGATTCCATCATTATTTGCTTACCACATCTATGTTTCTCCGCTACTGGTCATACATTTATTTAGAAAGTACTTGCCCAATTTTGGCAAGTACCTTCTCTAGTTCAGACTTCAATAGACTTCAATCATGGAGATTTGGACAATATTTCAGCCATATACATGAAGAAAGGCCTTATCCGTTATACCAGTTGGTCGATCTTAAGCACCGAACCCTAATTAGGGTTTGGAGTTTGATTTCTTTCCTTTCCGGTTACTTTACTGATTGTATGTGTATTTCTCTTCTTTATTATTTATGTTTGCTTAATTTTCCTTCCTTGTTTACTCGTTTGATCTAACTACTGTATAAACCCCCTTCCCCGCTTCCCCTTTATGTCCTAACGATGACTGCAATGACTACCACGTAAACCTACTGCTGTTGCTCTCTCACTCTCACTCCTACTGTTCTTTATTTTGAGACCTTGGCCGGCTGAAAGCCAAGGCCATCAAAATTCAATTTTTGCCCTTTTCTCGGTGCGAGCACTACTTGGGGTTCACTTGAAAGCCTTGGGAACTCTGATGCACTGGAATTTTGGGGTTCTGTTGTTCTTTGCTATTGGCGATTGGAATATTACTGGGACAACTTCTTTCTACTTGTTTGTTTGTTCATCTACAACTGGTAAGCGTTTTTGGTCCTAGAAATTTCATTTTCTTTCGTTTATATTCATGATTTGTACATCTGTTCCACTTAAACCTATGTGAACCAATATGCTACTATATTACCCTACTATTTCATGGCTTTGCATGCATATGGTATCTATGCATATGGTATGTGCTCAGCATGAATGATTCTCACAACCTCGAGCATGTCTAGCCTGGTGTGATTTTATGTGTCTGAATGTTTATACCTGTTTCTCGTTCTAAGATGATATCCCTACTTTATTCTATATTCTTGTGATAGACTAATTCATGTGCTCTAGTTCCTGTTGGATAATTCCTATGAAACTTAGTACTATACTAAAGTCAGTTCTCAACTATGTTAGCCAAAATCTGTTACCCTGCTAATTGTAACTTTAATGTGTGTTCCATGCCTAGTTTAATGCTATGTTGTTTACTCGCACCTATGGCTTACAAGGTAAAGAATGCAATATCGAGCCTTTTCTCCTATGTGTGGTCTGATAATCCAGTTCTTGAGGTATCCTTGCCTACTATGAGTTCTGGTGTTGTTTAAGCTTTTGTATTATGATAGGTATTTTGCCTGTTCGAGTTTCTTCATGCTCAATTAATGTTTGTTTGTAGACCATGTCTACCAACATGTTTGGTTATCCCATTTTTATTAGGTTCTCATGCTAGACATCTTCATGTGAGGATTGTACTCTATTGGTTTCCTGTCTATGATTCTACTGAACTCTCATGTATGAAGTTCTTTATGCTAATTTTGGACTACGCTTTGCTTTGAAACTTTACTTGAAATAGTTTGTTATCCTATGATGGTCAATCCTGTCACCTTAGCTTCTGAAAAATGCAAGCATGAACCTGACTTCTGTATGCCCTATGAACTTGTCAATATGCTTTAGAGAGAACTGAGGTTAGTTATGTCTTTGAGAATTCAGTGTGTAGACTTCAAAAGTTATTTAATTAATCCCATGTATAGTTTGTTACTCGTGTGGTTAAGTTTTGCATTGTTGGGTAAGTTAGTCCCCCCTTCAAGCCTGGTATGGGTCAATGTCTACGTTTGAGTCATGCAACTAATACACACTGATATTTTATGGTGTACCTAGATACGGGTTTGCTATTTGTGCTAAAATGAGCTTATTGAACGCCTCGATGTTGCTGGGTTATTCTCCCTTGGGCCCACCATATTTATTGGGCCTGTATTCGTTTTAGTTGTAATATTTGACCATGTATTCTTTATTTTGGGCCTGTAATGATTTGTAAACATACAATTGCGGAGTTAGTGAATTTTGGGAAACGAGTGTACTCTATTCTTGCATAAAAGGGTAGAAAACATGCCTATAGGGTCTAAGTGCTTTATTTGATATCTTGCTCAACAAGTCCTATTCCTGTACATTGTTAGAAAACATGCCCATATAAGTGCTTCACTTGTTCACATGCTCCACTTCTGTACAGTATTAGATAGTATGCCTGTAGGATTCAAACATTATTGGTTATCTGCTAAATTTTCTCTAATGCTATGTGTTAGATATCATGCCTATAGGATACAACAATATGTGGTTTTACTATCTCTCATCTAGGTACCATGTTTATAGGGCTTCCACTAATGAATCAATCAATCGCACACTGCTCATCAAGATATCGTGATTTTATGACCTTAATCAACTAAGCAATTACTGTGTTTCTTCATTGTATTGATACACTTAGATGACATGCCTATAGGGATAAAGTATCATAAAATCAATTTCAATTGTCAACCGTTACAAATCCTGCCTATAAGATATTGTTACTCGTCTTAGAAAGCATGCTTATAAATCAACTTCGTTAATCTTGGGCTTTCGAATTGTCTTATTGCCTCGCTGCACGAACAATATAGATGCCATGCCTATATGTAAGTAATATTTTTAATCTGCAAATCTGTTAGCCTTAAACTCCAATGCTACAAGTACAATGCTAGAAATCAGAATCACCTAGAAACCATGCCTATACTACTTAACGGCTATAATGCTTCTTAATCCTGAATTTGTCTACTGCCTAATCTGCCCACGTGCATTTGTTGTTTATGTGTGGAGGCTAACTTGAGCCCTTCATATTATTTATGTGATGTCCAGTATGTTTTGAATGTATTCTAGTTTTATCATTTTTTAGCATCTTAAGAAGAGTCTATAACCGCCCAAATAGTAGGTCCAAAGACTCTTGGACCATAGGCGTGGGACGGGTAGTGCACGCGTAGGACACGACCTAGAATTTAATTAAAGCACCTTTAAGCAAACAACTTTAACTTAGTAATCGGGTAGCAAAAGATGATTATTTGTGCCCGCTGAATAATATGATCAACCCCTACCTCAAGGGAGTTGTGAAGTATTACTTATGATGCTCTGGGTCATCCTTTAGGCTAAAAAACTTGGGACCCCCCTTCTTTATATGTTTATTGTTCACACATAGTTGTCAAATATAGAATAATTAAGTTTTATCTTGCAACCTCTAAAGACTTGTACTGATTATCTATATAGTCTAATTATTGCCCGATTTTCCTTGCATGTGTTCATAATAGAACCTTTTAATTCCTTGTTTTCCCCTCACTTATATGATCACTTAGGACTATTGTAATCCGAAAATCCCACATAGTTTAAACTTCTACTGGGATCCACATTTGTGGACCTCGAAGAGTGCCTAACACCTTCTCTTTGAGGTAATTTGATCCCTTACACCATCTTTGGTGACGTAGACTAGTTAAACATAGTTATTTGCAAATAGGTGCCCTAACGCGCCCCAAAATCGTTTGGTGGAGACTCTTCCCTTTTAATATCCCCATTTAAAAGAGTTGTCACATGTCGAAACCTGCTTTCGAGAGAAAAAGGAGCATGACAGCATCGCGACTCAACTAAGGATTTACACTTAGGCTAGTACCATAACGAAGTTGACTTGTGGATTATTTGATGACATGTACATCCTTTCCCTTATTTGTTTAAATTGCTATGACATAACCCCTCCCCTTATTTCCATTTATTTGCTATGACATGAACATCATTCCATCTGTTGCTTTCGTCTTGTTTAAGACTGCTACATCATGTCTCTCCCATCCCTATCTCCCTATTTTCTTCATTTAATTATGTTCTCACATGTTTTTATGAGTTAAACTTACTTTTCTATTCTATCTTTCCCATTTTCTTTTTTCTCCCGCTTATATTGTTTCCTCTTTTTACGCACTTTTATCATGTAAATATTTGGCAACGTGTTACTATATTTGCATAAAGCATGCTCCCACATCATACTCCACTCGTACTTATTATAAACATAGCGGCGCTTGATGAGTGTCCGCTCTAAAAACATCCTTTTAAACTAGAGAGGATTATTTGCACTAGACTAGTCGATCAACGGTGCAGTCGAAGATCCCCGTACCTTTCCCTCTCGAGTTGTTCACTTAAGAGTACCAGTCTAGACCTTTCTAGAAACCACACTCTGATTTGAAATTTACATGCATCATTCTAAACCTAGCACGGATTGAGATGTCATTGACGCATCAACCCGCTTAGATGAACCTTGTCCAAAGTCAAATGAGATTTCCATAATCCCAAAGGACACCATCATATTATGTGCATTACTTGGAGAAAACATATCAACATGCTGATCATTATTGCATAAATAGTCGAATCAGGAGGGGAAAGGGTTAACTTTTATTTGTCTGCAATAAATGAAGCCTGATGGAATAACCTTGCAGCATGTGACAACAATCATGTGAGGAGGATATTGGGTAACCTGCCAGCTTTGCTGAACATTCAACCAAACAGGGAATTGGTCGAAGCTACTACCATGTTATGGGGTGAGGAGAGACTCATTTCCCGATTTAGCAATATAGAAATGACTCCTCTCCTGGAAGAAATAGGTGGTTTCGCCAAGTTATCATGGGATAGTCCAGGACTATTGCTGCCAGACAATCGCAGTCCACGCGGTTTTCTGCAAATGTTGGGTTTTAACAAGAATGATAAATTGGTATGTCTGAATAAATCATATATCCCATTTGAATTACTCTATGAGCGTTATGGGCATAGTAAATCATATTGCCTTCATCATGAGGACCTATCCATTACCTCGTGCATTGCTCTAATTTTTCTTATATCGTGCCTAGGAAGAAAGCAAGAACCGACAAAGGAGCCAATGCCAATCCAGGAGTGGCAGTTGATTCTATAGCTGATGATGCGGGTGAGCACCCGAGAGATGAGGATATTCCCCTAGCTACTACACCGCCTGATTCTACTACTCCTGCTTCGACTACATGAATCCCAACTCCTACCGAGGGTGCAGTTGTTCAACCTCCATCCCCAACTTCTAGTACCGGTGTCTCTGATGGGGATCCTAGGGGAGCCATATAGATGTTGAGTCAGATAGTGGCTTCCTAGGCCAAGAGATCAAATGTTGCACCTACTTCTTCAAGTCAGCCTGGGGATTCCTCTAGTTCCAGGTGAACATGTTTCTTTAGTTGGATCCTCCGGTGTTCACATGTACTGATCCTGAGGAGGACCGACAGGACTTTACTGATGAGATGCCCAATACCCTCCGAGTTATGCGTGATACTAAGACAGAGGGAGCAAAGTTGGACGCCTACCTCCTGAAAGGGGCGGCCTCATCTTGGTTTGGGTTGTGGGAGGACTCCCGTTTGTAGGGAAGCTCTTCGGCGAGGTGGAGTGAGTTTGTCGACGCCTTCATTGACCATTTATGGCCTCCCGAGACTAATGCGGCCCGTGTAGCTGAGTTTGAAAAGCATAAATGTGTGGAGTACCATATGTGGTTCACGCACTTGTCCAAGTATGCCATTTTTATGTTTCCCACTATGGAGGCAAAAGTGTGCCGGTTTGTGTAGGGCCTCAGCACCATAGTTATCATTGAGGCTGCTACAGCTGCCTTGAATTCTAATATGAACTAAGGGATGATGGTGGCAGTTTCTCAGGCCACGGAGACCCGCAAATTGAAGAATGGAATGGAGGGTCATCAGGGCCATCC
>AWOL01S0025416.1:17893-29390 GCA_000715115.1 Nicotiana otophora
TAGTTATGGGAAGATACATTTTGGGGCCTGCGTCATGGACCAACCCATATGCTCTGGGTGCGGTATTAGGGGTCATATTCAGAGGGATTGCCGTTTGTCCCGCCAGAGTGTGGGAAAGGGAGCCATCTGGTTCTGTAGCCACTACATTTGCAACACCTTCTCCAGTTCGAGGCACTCCAGCACCCATAGAGCATGGTGCATTTAGGGGTGGTGCATAGAGTTCGGGAGGACCCAACTATTTCTTTGTTATGAGGGGTCACCAGAGTTTTGAGGCTTCTCCAGATATTGTCACATGTAGATTGACTTTCCAATCTCATGATGTATATTCCCTTATTGATCCCGATTCTACTTCGTCATATGTCACTCCCTATGTTGCTATGGAATTTGGGGTAGAACCGGAACAGCTTCATGAGCCGTTCTCTGTATCTACTCCAGTTGGTGAATCAATTGTGGCTGCGCGGGTTTATTTGGATTGTGTCATCATAATGCATGGTTGGGACTTTATGGCTGATCTCATTGAATTAGGAATGGTAGATTTTTACGTAATAATGGGGATGGATTGGCTTTATTCATGTTTTGCCAAGCTTGATTGTCGAACTAGGACCATTAGGTTTGAATTCCCAAATGAGCCAGTTATTGAATTGAATGGGGATGATATAGTGCCAAAGGGTAGGTTTATCTTATGGCCACGAAGATGATCAACAAAGGGTGTCTTTACCATTTGGTTTGGGTTACGGACACCGATGTTGAGGTTCCTACACTTGAGTCTGTGCTAGTGGTGAATGACCTTCCGGAGGTCTTTCTTGATGGCCCATTGGGATCCCACCCAATAGAAAGATTGATTTAGGAATTGATGTGATGCCAGGCACGCAACTTATATCTATTCGACCCAACATAATGGCACCGACAGAATTTAAGGAACTAATGGAGAAGTTGGAGGACTTGTTAGAGAAGGGTTTCATCCGACCGAGTGTGTCGTCTTAGGGTGCACTAGTTTTCTTGGTAAGGAAGAAAGATAGGTCACTGAGAATGTGTATTGACTATCGGCAACTCAACAAGGTCACAATTAAGAATAAATACCCACTGCCAAGGATAGATAACTTGTTTGACAACTTATAGGGTGCTAAGTATTTCTCCAAGATTAACCTAAGATCATGGTACCACCAATTGAAGATCAGGGAACAGGATATTGCGAATACAACTTTCAGAACCCGATATGGGCACTTCAAATTTCTGGCAATGTCTTTTGGGATAAAAAATGCCCCGCCAACTTTCATGGATCTTATGAATCGAGTCTTCAATCCTTTTATTCACTCCTTTGTGATAGTGTTCATTGACGATATTCTTGTATATTCACGAAGTTGAGAGGACCATGCCCATCATCTCAAGGTAGTTTTGCAGACTCTATATTAGCATAAGTTGTATGCAAAGTTTTCGAAGTGTGAACTTTGGCTTGAATATGTCATATTCAGGGGTCATGTCGTCTCCAGAGAAGGAATTAAGGTTGATCCACAGAAGATTGCAGTTTTGAAGAATTGGCCGAGGACTATAACACCAATAGAGATTTGCAGATTCTTAGGTTAAGCTGTGTATTACAGAAAGTTTGTGTAGGGGTTATCTACTCTTACCTCCCCATTTACTACATTGACGTAGAAGGTGGTTAAGTTCCAATGGTGCTTGTGAAAAGAGCTTCTAGGAGTTGAAATCAAGATTGACTACAACACCGGTGTTGACCCTACCCAAAGGTACATATGGGTTTGTGGTATATTGTGATGCTTCAAGAATCAGACTAGGGTGTGTATTGATGCAACATGGCAAGGTGATCGCTTACACTTCTAGTCAGCTCAAAAATCATGAGAATAACTATCCAGCACATGTCTTAGAGCTCGCGGTGTTGGTTTTTGCATTGAAGATTTGGCATCATTATTTGTATGGGTTCGATGTTCATATATTCACGGACTATAAGAGCCTTCAATATGTTTTCAAACAGAAGGGATAGAATCTAAGTTAAAGAAGATGGCTTGAGTTACTCAAGGACTACGATACTGATATTCTATATCATCCGGGGAAGGCTAATGTCGTGGCCGATGCTCTTAGCCAAATATCCATGGGTATTTTGGCTCACTTAGAGACACATCAAAGGTCGTTGATCAAGGAAGTTCACTGGTTGTCTAGTTTTGGAGTTCGTATTGAGGCCTCTTGTGAAGGAGGAGAAATTGTGCAAAATATGGCCGAAACATCACTTGTTGTGGAAGTCAAGGACAAGCAGTACGGCAATCCGTTGTTGGTACAATTGAAAGGAGGGAATTTATAAACATAAGACCATAGATTTTTCTCTAAGCATGGATGATTGTATGCTAAGGTACCAAGGGTGATTTTGTGTTCCTGATGTAGATGGTCTTTGGGAAAGAATCATGATCGAGGCTCACACTTCCAGGTATTTCGTGCTTCAGGCTGTACAAAGATGAACCATAATCTTAAAGAAGTCTACTAGTAGAATAATATGAAGAGGAATGTAGCGGACTTTGTGGAAAGATGTCCACATTGTCAACAAGTAAAGGCCGAACATCAAAGTCCGATGGGTTGGCACAGAACATAGAAATTCAGATGTGGAAAAGGGAGATGATCAATATGGAATTTGTAGTCGGACTACCTCGCACACCTCACAAGTTCGACTAGATTTCGGTGATTGTGAACCGACTCACAAAACTAGCACACTTATTGTTAAGGCTACCGAGATTGCGAAACAGTATGCTCAGTTGTATATGAAGGAAATAGTCAGGTTGGATGGCACTCCAGTTTCTATTATCTCCGATCGAAGGGCACATTTCACAGCTAACGTTTGGAGGAAATGTCAGCTAGGTTTGGGTACTCAAGTGAATCTTAGTACAACTTTCCATCCATAAACCGATGGGCATGCAGAGTGGACTATTCAGACGTTTGAGTGTATGTTGCGTGCTTGTGTTCTCAACTTTAAGGGTAGTTGGTATGATCACTTTCCACTCATAGAATTTTCCTAAAATAACAGTTATCATGATAGCATTCAAATGGCGCCGTTGGAGGCTCTATATGGAAGAAGATGTATATATCCTATTGGGTGGTTCGAGATTGGGGAAGCGGAGATGATTGGGCCCGAACCCATGCATCAAGCTATGAAGAAGGTTAAGATCATTAAGGAATGGTTGAAAATTGCAAAAAGCCGTCAGAAGTCCTATCGGTATGTACATCGTAGGGAATTGGTGTTCCAAGAGGATGATTGGGTATTCTTGAAGGTTTCCCCCATAAAGGGTGTAATGCGATTTGGTAAGATAGGAAAATAGAGTCCGAGTTATGTCTGACCATACATAATTATTCAGAGGATTGGTCAGGTGGCATACGGGCTAGAACTACCTCTAAAGATGTCTTTACTGCACCCGGTGTTTCATGTATCCATGTTGAAGAAGGTGGTTGGAGATCTGTCGCTTATTGTTCCAGTGGAGACTATAGAGGTTAATGAGGAATTGACTTATGAAGAGATTCCAGTAACCATTCTTGATAGGCAAGTCCGAATGATGAGAAACAAATAGATTGCCTTCGTGAAAGTGTTATGGCGAACGTACCAGGTCGAAAGGCCACCTGGGAAGCCGAAGAAGAGATGAAGAAGGCGTATCCTCATTCGTTTGAGTAGATATGTAGTTGTGTCCATGAAAAATGTTGAAAGCTAACTTTCTACAAATTATGTTTCCCCTGTACAACTTATGTTAAGGATACTCTTTTTTTAATATAATGTTTATGGCGTTCTGGCCGGTGCTTTTTCCATGCTGTTTTACATCGTTGTGTTGTGGTTATGCTATTAGGACTGGTTATAGGATTATCTGACAGGTGGATAGGCCAAATTACAGGGGAGACTCTTGCGAATGTTTTGGAAATTCAGGGAGTTAGGAAAGAATTTGGAACTGCTGGTGTGAGAAGTAACAGTGGGGCTCACATTGGATGCTAATTGTGAATTTTGACCCTCATTCGAGGACGAATGATCCTAAGTGGGGAAGGATGTGAGGCCCTATAAAATTTCACCTAAAACTTGCGGTTTTGGGGAGTTGAATAAAAAATTATTGCATAACAGGGCATTTATATGATACATTATACGGCCGCAGAACTTCTCCGCGGACCGCAGATATGCCGCGGAGTGAAGCAGAGAAATGGGCCAATTATGGAGGTTATTTTATGGTTGACTATACGACCGCATAATCGTTTTACGGGCCGCACATCCATTGCAGAACCAACATGAATTTTTTCGGAGGGAGATTCTACGGTCCATTCTGCGGCCGCATAATTGATATGCGGGCTGCAGGCTGGACCAGAGCTGTCCAATTTTTGGGATCGTTATTGCGGTCCATGTTGCAGGCCGTAGACCTGATTTGTGGTGCACTCTACGATCGTAGAGTTGAGTTCGGAGGGTCCATTTTCTAATTTTTAAAATCCGACCCCATTTGATTAAACTCCATTGGGTCTCGTTTAGAAGGCAAAGATCTTCAATTTTAGAGTGAGGGGAGTGCTTTAGAGAGAGAGAAGAGGAATCCCTAAGTACTTTGTTCATCAACCCTTGCTCAAGCTTTGAAATTCAACAAGTAAAAATTGCAAGGTCTTCATCCAAGAGGTAAGGTTCTACTCTCTAGCCCTTAATTTCGGGATTGGACTGAAAGTAGGTAATGAGATGTGTGATTCTTGAGTATTATTTATGCATGAATGTACCATCAAGGTTGGTGGGATGATTACTGAGCTCAAATGGGTAAACATTTGGTTGAGGTATAAAGGAATACACTATAGGAGAACCTTGAAAACTTAATGCACACCCAGTGCTTGATAAAATGCTCAAATGAGCTGAAACCCCGAATATCTTCCTAATTATGGTTCAAATTTGTCATGTTTCTAATAGATTGAAGTCGGAAGTATTCCTAGATCATTGTAGTAATGTAAGGAATCACAAGCGATGTATGTTGGCTAAACTCCTATTGTAGAATCGATTTCCATGATATCCTCGTAAGTTGCGATTATGGTTGGCTCAATTTCTTATTTCGCATGTTCTGAGTCTTTCCTAATAAAATTGATTATTCTAAAATAAGTCTTGTGTTGAAAGATGTATGCACTCAAAATATGTTCCAAATGTTCCTATCATATCATGATTCCCTCCGAGAATGTAATCTAGTATGATCAATGTACAAAAGGTCTTGTGATTTAAAATCATGTTTCAATTGCAAGTTAGTATACTTAATTGTGGAAGAGAAGCTCAATGTCTTAAAGACCTTCGTTTGCTCATATGTGTAATTAAATTCTTGATTTGAAATTCACTTATTGATGCTAATCCATGGTAACACTTGAATGTTATAGAGGTGAGTATGAAATATGAAATACGGTCGACGTGCTGAAAATGATATTACAATTTTGGCCACTAGTGCCAATGAAATGGGAATATGTGTGAAAGATTATGAAATGAGTTATAAAACCATTAAATAATACATGCTTGGGAAGTATCTTTTAGTCGCCGAGGAAGGGTAGGTCAAAATTACCTAACCCCGAAACTACACATGCCAGTGTAGGAGTGATTGAGGGGTAAATCCTCGTGTTGATTTGATGAGATTGTTTTTCCCTTATATGGGATGAGATTGATGTGTTGAGATATTTCTCCTTAAATGTTATGAGATTATTTCTAGTGAGATTTGGTATGATGTCGACCCAAATACAATTGTGGTGAGACGGCTTACCCGATCGGGCGTAGATCAGATGCCATGTCGCGCACATGATGGTGTTGTGATTGGATGTCTCGAGGTGAGACTGCTTACCTGATCGGGCTGAGATCGGACTCTGTGCTAAAAGCACGGTGATGTATCGGTACTAAACATCTCCTAACTTTAAAATATTTAAACTTACCTGAAATTTATCTTTTTCTTGATTTCATGTCTCCTTCTCATTTTACTATTACTCGTTCTATTGATAGTGTGTTTAGTTTTACATACTTGTACTACTCCATATGTACTAATGTCCCCTTTGCTGGTGTCTTTAATGGATGCAGGTGGTTCCACAGCAGGCTGTATTGATCAGTGATGGCAGTACACCCTCTCCTCAGCAGACTTGGTGAGCCCCCTTCATTTCAGGGTCTTGTATCTCCTGTCCTCTATGTATATTATTTTGAGGTACAGTCGGAGCCTTGTTGCTGGTACTAACACGCTACTCTTTTTGTATCTATTAGAGGCTCCGTAGACATAGTGCATGTTGTATGCTAAGGTACCAAGGGTATTGGTAAGTACTAGTATGTAATTATTGGTAATTAATTTGGTGTTGTTCACATGATCTTCTCAGTCTAATTAATGAGAACATATCATCTCTTTACTCATAGGTATGTTCAGGTAGAAGGCATTGTACATGCTTGCTTGGTCAGGTTATCTCGGTTGAGCATCAGTCGAGCTCCTCGAGGTCGGGGCGTGGCACAAGAATGCCTTGATTAAAGTATTAAGTGAAGCATATGTGCCTACCAGTATCACTAGCGGGGAGATGCTAACATGGTAGGACAGGTACTGGAGAGTCAAAAAATTACTTTCCACGAAGTGAGCTACCGCCGGAAGGGTTGAGTCACAACAAAGCATTGCTCATCACTGTGCAATTTGAAGACAAGTTCATTGCCAGTGTCCTGATAGATGGAGGTCCGTGCCTCATCATATGCTCACTAACTACTTTGAAAAGACTTGAAAAGGCCCGCATGCAAAACAGATAGGAAGCATTAATGTGAAAGTGTTTGATAGATCTCAGAGTGCCAGTATTGGGGAAATCAATCTTTATATTCAGATGGGCGTGACCTGGTTTGATGTCGAATTCCAAGTGCTAGACATATCTGCCACCTACAACTTGTTATCGGTACGACCATGGAGACACGTAAATGGGGCAGTCACTTCTACTCTGCGCCAGGTTATGAAGTTTGAGAGGAATCATCAAGAGGTAATTATTCATGGGGATGGAAGCAACCCTATCTATACCAACCATACCATGCTAGTTATCGAGAACAGTATGAAATTGGGGGAAGAAACATACAACCGCATTGAGCGGGTAAATGCAAGAAAGTGAAGTTTCCTAGTAGTTCGGTAGACTTTCAAAGATAAGTATATAATTAATCGTACTGATCCGCAAGACTCAACTAAACCTGCTCATGACTCGTGACACCTAAGCAACCTAGTGCTCCAATACTAACTTGTCACGATTTAACTCCCACCGGAGTCGCGATAGTGCCTAACACTACTTGCCAGCAAGCCAACGGTCTCATAATATCTGAATTATTTGAATATATCATAAGCATCTGATAAAACTAATTGAAAAATTTCTACAACCATCCCAAAATCTGGTGGCACTGAGTACATGAGCACTACTGAGTATTAAACATAAACAAATCCCTAGTAGAACTGTTTGTGTAATAGAATAGTACTGAAGAAAATAAAGGAAACGAGAGTCAAGGCATGCTGATGTCATAGCACCCTTTAAGTCTCCAAGCAGGTACTAGCACGGATCTAGCGATCACCACGTGCTGATGCACCTGGATCTACACACGAAGTGCACAGTGTAGTATGAGTACAATCGACCCCATGTACTCAATAAGTAACAGAACTAACCTTGGGCTGAAAGCAGCCACGAGCTTAGAAGAAGACAGTCAGCTTCCAATGTAATGACAATACAAGTATAATAATGACAATAATAATCAATAACTCAAAGGAATTAACATAGTCAACTCTTCATAGTACAGAAATATAGACATGATTTCAAGTTCAATAATTGAAGCCCAAAACTAATAGGAACAAGTCAGTTACAGCTAGCATGAGGAATGGTACATCTCTATGCCTATATGTCAAATATGCATGTCAAATGAATGATTTCACAATGATATTCACAAGTACTCTCACTCTCAAAATACTCAATCTGCCTGTCTCAAATGCTCACTCACCATACGCACGCAATCACTCATCACTGTACAGGTGTCTGGCATCAATGCCCCTCACAAATGCACATGTACATATCAGTGTTCCTGCGCTAACTATTGATATGTCAGACTCCGTAGGGGAGGATCCTGCCCAAGCGCTAATCAAAAGCCAATAAGGCCTAATGCGGCATGCATCCCAATCCACATAATAATAAAAGTAATAAACCCAATATGGCCGACTGCGGTGTGCAGTACGATCCACAATAACACTCTCAACACGGCTCTAAGGCCCATATCAATAAATGATGAACATAGACTGAGATATGATATGCAAACGAAGAACAATGACTGAGTGTAAAATTACTTTTAATGCATATATCTCAAACAACGTAAATAGCGTCATTAGGTCTCAATAGAATAAACACATAGACTAAATATGATTTCTAACATGAATCAAAAATTCAATTACTCTAACAAGTAGGAATTACACGGATAACACAGGACTTGAAAGCAACACAGTAAAAAATTCAACCGGATTATGATTGCCACGGTGCATGCCCACACGAATGTCACCTAACATGTGTGTCACCCCAACGCAACCAAAATAACATGTTAAACAAGCATAAATACCTCAATTCCAAGTTTAGAAATGTTACATACTTCAAAACGCGTAAATCAATACTACAACAAGCCTTACCTCACTAATCGGCCTCCAAACGACCAGAATCTAGTAAAATCAACTTAATATAATTTATACGTGCTATGGGAATTGATTCGATATGTAAAGCTAATATTTTTAACAAAAATCAAAAAGTCAAATACGGGCCGCACCTCGGAACCCGACAAAATTCACAAATTTCGGAATACCTATTCAATTACGAGTCCAACAATACCAAAATTATTTAATTCCAACCACAAATTGAACCTCAAGTCATCACATCTCACTCTCCAATAACATAGTCTAAAACCCCCAAATTTCACTTCAACATCACATAAACTAGGTGTAATAATCAATATTTATCAATAAAAATGATGAATCATCACCTACCTCTTCGATTATGGTGAAAGGTACTCCACAGGTTGCCCTTAGCTAAACTCCACAACTCCAAAAATTAGAAAAATGCCATACCCTTTGAGATATAAGATCTGTCAGTGAAATCGCATCTATGATCAAACTCACCGCTTCTGTGGTCAAAATATCGCACTTGCGAGCTTCACTTAAGTCCCCGACTTTACGCACTTGCGGCCACATTAACCCACCTATGGGACCTCTTATGCGGTACTTGTTACGCACTTACGGATTCCCAAAAATACACCTATTCTCACTTATGTACTCAACTGGCCGAATCTACGGTCTCGCAGATGCGGAACCTACCTGGCACCTGCGCCTTTCCCGCGTCCAGCCAAACCCTGCTCCTGCATACCTTCGTGCGTAGAAGCGCAGCCGCTTATGTAGGAACCCTTTCATATCTGCAACCTCTCCTCAACCAAGCCAACCTCGCAGAAGCGCACAACTTGCTGCACCTGCTGCCAGCACCTCATAGGTGCACTTACAGCAGACTTGAAGCCATCAACATTTCCTTAAGTCCAAATTTCAATCTGAATCGCACCTAAGGCCCTCAAAACACCATCCAAATATACCAACACGTCCTGAAACACGATATAAAAAGGCCGGCCGCGTCATTACAATACCCAAGATCCTCCACCTCTCGAACATTTTAGTAAAGAAGGTGCAGATCATGTCCCCAAGATCCAGGGATAGAATGTTGTTTTCCCCTAAGGATAAAACCACCATCTAGTGACATTGAATCAACAATAAATTGGCATTCCAAAAATTATATTTCTCAAAATAGAATCTTGAACAACATAGATAGCACTTTTAAAAATATTGCACATGCTCACAATAAAATTCTTAGCAAAGTGGAAAAATATTAAGAAAAAAGTTAAATAGGTTGTAGAGAATCCTCCTCAGCATGCAGAACTCATCAAAGCCTTAGAGCACAAGTTAGCAAGCTTGCAGTACGTTATTTGTCCGCTGGGTACTTCTCTTTTCCATTTCTTCCAGTAGTAGCAGAAAGAGATGGTGTCTTTAAGAGAAAAAATAAACCTCATGAAAACTAATCACTTTGTTCCCCAGACACCCAGAAGTTCTCAAGTCATTTTTCTTCCTTCCAAGTATATCTTCATTCCAAAGCTATTCCCTTCCTCAACTAGATTTTCATGTAACACTCCATATATTCTGGTTAGGCATAAATGTGTAAAATGAGTACACAGAGTGACATGCATAAGATTCAATAAAATCGACAAAGTTTATGTAAGGTCTGTCTTATAGCCTGATCAAGTGAAAATCTATTAGTAATTCAAGAAAACATAAAGCACTAAAGTTATAGTTTTTTCAAATGCCCGGACGGATCTCTGTGTAATAATATACATGTTTTTTACTGGACAATGTACAGTCTGCGTGCTCAGCTACGCGCTTAACCATCACGTGCACGACAACGCACTTGTTTTAGTGCCACCGGCCTTGCTGCACAGTAAGGTGCGCGGTTGGGCCCTCAGTTGCATGGGCGCGCACCTGAAGGGTCGTTAAAGCCCTACCTTGTTCCCTACACTAGTACGCATAAAGTTTCTATAGCAAGGGAAGATCTCGAGAACCCAACTTCCTCCAAGGTCTCTCCATCATCCAAGGTAAGTTCTAATGTTGATTCTAAGTTTATTTCAATTCATCAACACCTTATTAATATGGGTAAACCATTCAAATTGTTATGTATTCTATTGAGACATTGTTGTGGAGAAAAGAAACCCTAGAACTCGAATTCAAGATGATTGAATGTTCACCCACTAATTGATTATAGCATTGGATTAATAATTATAGACTATAAGTTCATGAGATATAAGTTGATGGGTTTTATAGAAAATAATAAATGGTTATAGGTTTGGGTTGTTGTGTAGCACCCCGAAAAATTTTGAAGTACTTAAGCGCTATTAAGAAAGTTGATGTGTACTAATTATATTATTTTATGTGTAGACGAGGACTATTAATATGATAAATATAAGATATGATAATAAGTGTATGGGGCATATTATAAGTGGTGCGGGTTCTAAGGAGAGCCCTAAGTCTAATTCAAGTTGGAAATTACATGATAGACTAAAGTTCCAAATGAGTACGCATAAGACCAAACTTTGGACAAGCATATATACAAATATATAAGGAGTTATGTTATGATCATCCTTTCAAATGAAGGATATTCGAGTCTAGTTTCTAATGCCTCAAACCGTTTGTTATTTGGACTCATCTACAAGAAGTTATGACAAAATTACCAAAGGCTAGCAGAATTTGATTCGGCGACCAATTTTGTGACCGCAGAATAGTCGTAGAACTGACCAGTTTTGGGCACCAGTTTCGCGGTCCATTGTGCGGACTGCAGACCGATTCTGCAATCCATTATGCGACCATAGATCTGAGTTCGGAGAGTTCATTTTCCTATTTTGAATACCCGACCCCATTTTTATAAATAGCCTTTGAGGCTCATTTTGAAGACAAAAACATGATATTTT
>AWOL01S0025418.1:0-33869 GCA_000715115.1 Nicotiana otophora
CCCCCCTTTAGCTCATTATCCCAAGGGCTTACGCAGAATTTTAAGCAACGATGATAAAATTTAAAATATGAATGAATGAATAAATCACAATAATAAAAAAATGGTATCATTTTTTATATTTATACCTGATTTTTTTTATTTTATATACTATATATATATACACATATTTAATAAACATTCCGATGAAACGGTGTCACGTGATACATTTTGCCCCAAGGTGAATCCGTCCGTGACCCGACCCATTCCCCCTTCAAGTTTCAATTTCCTTTTCATTTTCTCATTAAAGACGAAACTCATCAAACCCTCTGCCACCCTCTGTTGTGCTTAGCTCTGTTGCTCCCTTTAGGATGTTCTTCATAAAATTTCATTCATATAAGTGAAGACGTACAATAAGAGGTTTCATAAGATTGCAATTCATATGTTAGATGCTTTGTCCTAGTAATCAGAACAAAATTTCTCTTCTCTATCTCTTTATGATCTCACCTTTTTCAAATTTAATTTGAATGCATTTTCTGTTTCTGGAAAGCTATACAGGGAGAAATTTGGAAGTGAGAAAACTGAAAAAAGAATTAGAACTTTGAAGGTTGTTTCTTCTCTGTATACTTGTTTGAACTTAAAGTGTTTATAAAGAAAATATGAAAAACTTGTATCTTTTGAGAATAAGCTGTTTTTGAAGAAATTAAGAATAACTAGCCGGAATCCATGGTGAATCCGGCGATTTCTGGAAAGAGAATGGAAAACAAAGCTAGAGAGATGGAGGAGCGTTTGAGAGAATTCTAGAACTTTTCATAACTACTATAAAATGATGATATATGTTCTTTATATACAAAGGGGAAAATTGGTAAAACAAACTAAGCTTAATGGGCTAACTAACCGGATAAAATAATAATTGGACTAATACAAGATAAATATACAAACTAAACTAAGACAACTGGAATAGGCCCAATACTCAAGCTAAACTCTAACACCCACCTCAAGTTGGAGGGAGGTTGCCAACACCCAACTTGCCCAATATATCGCGATAGTGAGTCCCGGACAAAGGTTTGGTTAGCATATCTGCCAGCTGAAGCTTAGTAGGAACAAAAGATAGAGAAATGAGCCCTTCCTGCATCTTTTTACGAACGAAATGACAATCAAGGTCGATGTGTTTGGTCCTCTCGTGAATGACTGGATTCTTGGCAATATATATTGCCGATTGACTATCGCAGTGAAGAGGAATAGGGATCAGGGAAGGAACAGTCAATTGAGTCAATAGCCTGGAGAGCCAAGCCAATTCTGCCACTACCGTTCGCATAGACCAATATTCAGCTTCTGCACTTGACAAAGAAACAGTTAGTTGTTTCTTTGATTTCCAGCTGAGAAGAGTGGAACCAAGCATCATAACAAACCCACTAATAAACATGCGGGAATCTGGGCAAGCAGTCCAATCAGAATCACAAAAAGCTTGCAACTCAAACGAAGTAGAATTAGACATGAATAGGCCTTGTCCTGGATTCCCCTTGATGTACCCCAGGACATGGAGGACAGCAGAATAATGAGTAGTTCTGGGAGAATGCATAAATTGTCTTAGTAACTGTACAGCAAATGACAAGTCCGGTCTAGTGTTTGTAAGGAAGTTGAGTTTACCAATCAGCCTCCGATACAAAAGTGGATCAGCTAGGAGATCACCAAAATCAGAAGTTAGCTTGATAGAAGCAGGTAAGGGAGCAGAAACAGAGGCATTACTGTCACATGCAAACTCACTTAAGAGTTCTAAAGCAAACTTACGCTGAGTAATAATAACACCACTCGACTCTTGAAGCACTTCTAATCCCAGAAAGTAGTGTAAGTGCCCTAGATCCTTGATTCGAAATTGAGAATCCAAAAAGGACTTTAAAGCATAAATTTCAGCACGATCATCACCGGTCACAAGCACATCATCAACATAAATTGCTACAATTACAGTAGAAGCATGAGAAATTTTCAAAAATAAGGAATAGTCATTTTTGGAAGCCACATATCCCCTAGAACACAAAGCGTCACTGAGTTTGGAATACCATTGCCTAGAAGCTTGCTTTAGGCCATATAAAGATTTTTGCAACTTACAAACCAATTTAGGAGATGGAACAGACATTCCTTGTGGAATTTTCATTTATACTTGCTCCTCTAAATCCCTATGAAAAAATACATTATTAACGTCTAATTAAAACATATCCCAACCCTTTTTAATAGCTACGTCTATGACACTTCTGATGGTTGTCATCTTGACAACAGGGGAAAAAATATCGGTATAGTCAATGCCTTCTAGTTGTGTGTCCCCTCTAATGATAAGTCGTGCTTTGAATCTCTCAATGGTGCCATATGCCCTATGTTTAATTTTATATACCAATTTATTACCAATTGGTTTCTTCCCCGGAGGTAAAGGAATAATAGACCGAGTTTCGTTAGCCTCAAGAGCCTCAAATTCTTTATTCATTGCTTCCTGCCACGCAAGGTGAAGAATAGCATGCTGAAAAATGGCAGGTTCCTGCACAGTGCTAACAGTCCTCACTAAATGTTGATTATTAGAAGATAAACTACTTAAGCACAAGTGATTAGGAACAATGGAATAGTTGGTGAGTGTAAAAACAGGTGAAGTTGGGGCTGAATAACAAATATAGTCTTGCAAGTAGTTAGGGACAGTATGAGGTCTACAAGATCTTCTCAAAGGGGAACTAGAAGTAGGAGGATCAGGAATAGGAGAAGAGATAACTGGAGGTGGAGAATAAGCAGCGGCTGGAGAAGATGTAACTAGAGGTAGAGAAGAAACATGAGTTGGAGAAACATGGACTCTAGAAGTGGAAGGAGGAGAAAAATGAGATGTGGTGTCATACCTGGCTGCATCATTTAGGCCTATTTCAGAGTTAAACACTGGATTAGGATGATAAAAAGTAGATGTAGGGTTTTCAGATTTATAAGGGAAGATGAACTCATGAAAAATAATATCTCTAGATACTGTAATTTTCTTGGTGTCAAGTTGAAGTACCTTGTATCCCTTTTTGCCAAAAGGATACCCAATGAATACACATGCATAAGATCTGGGTTTAAACTTATCTCGAAGAGGCTTTGGTGTGTTAACATAACATAAACAACCAAATGCCCTGAGATGTTGATAAGAGGGAGGGGATTTAAACATTACTTCATGTGGAGACTTCCCAGATAAAACAGTGCTTGGGAATCTATTAATGAGATAAGTGGATGTAAGAACACAATCACCCCAGTAAGAAGTGGGAAGGCCAGACTGAAATAAAAGAGCTCTTGCTATCTCAAGGAGGTGTTTGTGCTTCCTTTCTACCACACTATTTTGTTGAGGGGTGTGTGGGCAAGAAGTCTGATGGATTATACCTTTAGAAGTAAGGAAGGAAGAATTTTCGAGGCTAGATCCTAATTCTAGTGCATTATCAGATCTAAGTATTTTAACCTTCATATTGGACTGAGTCTCTACCATACAAAAGAAGGCTTTTAGTATGGTAAAAGAATTGCTCTTGCAGCTCAGCAAATGGGTCCAGGTTACTCTACTGTAATCATCCACCACAGTAAAAAAATATCTATAGCCAGAATAAGTGGAGGTGTGGTAAGGGCCCCAAAGGTCCACATAAATGAGATAAAAAATCTTTGTAGAAGAAATTTTACTGTGTGAAAAGGAAATTCTTTGTTGTCTAGCCAATGGACATATATTACAAATAAAAGGATGTTTATTGCATACGGGTAAAGAAATTCCAGAAATTTTTAACATTTTGGAAAAAGGAATATGACTAAGTCTAGAATGCCATAGTTCAATAGTTTTATTGATAGAGGAACCTATATTACATGTTGAACTAGAAGTAGTATTCGCACTATTTACAGAATGTAAGGGAGCAAGGATAATGGCATCATTTACAGATTGTAAAGAGGCAGGGATAGTGGCATTATTTAAAGATTGTAAAGAAGCAGGGATAAGGTGAGAATCAAAATCAGTAGTAGTAGAGATGATAGTGGGTTTGTCCATGATGTAAATTCCTTGAACCAGATCACCAAGAACCAGCGGCCTCTTCAGAGAAGGGGCCTACAATATACAAGAAGTTGAGGTAAACAAAACATTACAATGTAATTGAACTCTCAATTTGTGTACCGAGAGAAGGTTGTATCTAAAACTAGGAAGAAAGAGTATATTTTCTAAGATAAAAGTAGGAGTCAAAGCTAAAGATCCTACAGAAGTTACTTTAACTTTGTACCCATTTGGGAGAGTGACTAAGTAAGGAATAGGAAGATCATGAACATGTGTAAGTAGGGATTTGTTTGAGGTCATGTGATCACTTGCACTTGAGTCTATTATCCAATACTCGAAAAAAAGCTTAGAATGACAACACATACATGAACCAGTACTATGAGTAGCACAATCTATCTTTCCAGCAAAGAAACAGGATATCTTACCTGCAAAGTTGGCAGATCCTGTAAGCATTTCAGACTGAGTTACATATTTCTCACAGCTCAGATGACTAGTTTGAAGATGAGAGACCAACTCTTGCAATTGCTGGAAGTATTGAGGTGTGAAGGAATATACTGAAGTCTGACATTTATCAGTGAACTCAGTGGAATTGTCAGTCACAGGGTTGGCCTGAACTGTTGCGGCAATTCTTTTATTCTTAGTGAACTTGAAGTCAGATGGGAACCCATGCAATTTATAACATTTGTCGATCGTATGACCTGGCTTCTTACAGTAGTTGCAGTTGAGCTTCTTATTATCATTTCTTAGGGTAAACTTATGACCATATCTTTGTGTGCCTGAGTAGGAAGGAGTCATGGACGCAGATTCTGGAACAAACTGAGCAGGGGTATGCATTTCAGTTTGTTTCTCATCTTGGAGTAGCATAGCATATGCCTGACTTATAGTTGGAATAGGCTTCATCATAGTTAGATTACATCTAGCACCACCGCGACTTTCATTTAACCCATTAACAGTTGCATTAGTTTTTGTATTTCCTTATCTTTCTGAGCTTTCTCCTTAACCCCCAAGTACAGCCACAAGTGCAACCAGAGGAACTGAGAGATTCTAGCTCATCCCAAAGTCTTTTCACTTTGGTAAAATAAGATTGAATATCAGAAGAACCCTGAGAAACAGTACTTAGATCCTTTTGAGGATGCTATTACTACCTATGTGGAGGGATATTTAAGTGTTTACACTTACCCCTTCACACTGGGCCCGGTAGACCCAATTATTTTGGATTTCTGCAAGAATACGAGGTGTGCCTTGGAAAAATCTACACGTCTTTTTGGAGGATAGTAATCCTCCTCCGCTATTTTGTGAATAACACCGAGTCCCAACGGTTCACCATCGACTATATCACCGTCTATACAATCCCCGAATGTTCCGAGGGGGACTGATCAAGCTCACTCGCCGGGCCAACAAGGCCCCTTCTCGAGCATCGACAAAGATCGAGACCGAGGCTGGTATGGGCACTTCGTCCGGGTGAAGACTGAGGACTTGATCCCTTCCGAGTTCATGCCATTCACCGAGAAGTGAAATGCATCTCGTAAGTGCAGCCCTTCCTTAAATGTCAAATTTTTCTCATTCTCTTTCTCATCATTCGTGTTTGTGGTCGAGCAACTGTTGCCCGGGTTCCAAATGTGGTTCTCCTGCTTAAGGAGTGGATCGAAGGCATCTGCAAACAGATGTCATACTTTGAGCGCTCATGGCGCAAGCTTTCGAAGGGCCGATGGGAGGCCTGTTCTCATGGTTAGGTTCTCCTTTAAATAGCTATTATCGTGTCCTTAGCTCACGTCATCCTAACCTTTCTTCTTTCTTTTATAGGTTTGCCTAAGACTACCGATCTTAGGCCTTTGGAAGGGGATGAGGACGTATCCTTGTTAGTTGATCCCTCCATTACGGAACAACCCGTGGCTGCCGCAGGGGAAAAGAATAAAAGGAAAAGAAAACCTTCGGGCTCCCCGGGTCCTGAGGTAAAACCAAAGAAAAGGGTGGCTCGCGAGCCCAGGAAAAGCACCAACTCCTAGGTGCCAGACTCCGATTCGCTTCTCCGTCTTAGGGATGAGCCGAAAGAAGACGGCATTTTTATCGCCCATGGATCGACCCCTCTTTGGGAGCAAGAGGCAGCCGGGAAGGAGACTCGTGAGGCCTACCTCCCTCAGACTCGAGAGGTCGATATGGAGCCCGGGGGTGGAACCCCCCGGGATGCCGGCTCCGCTCCGAAGGAAGTTCCCGGTGTAATGGAAATAATGGGGATACCCTCATACACCGAGTCCATGCTTGAGGAGGATCAAGCAGGGAAAGAGACGTCCAATGAAGGGGTTCATGGCTGTAATGACTCGGCCGGTCGTTTTGAGAGTATTAGCCCCAATCCCCTATTTACTTCTTCCCCTGTATCATTTTATGCTTACGTGACTTGCCGAGAGGATTTAGTTTTGATTTTGGAGTGAAATGGGACACTTAGTCCCTAAAATGGAAGCTTAAGTTCTAGGAATTGGACCGTAGTTAGAACTGTGTGAAGACGACTCAGGAATGTAGTTTTGTCAGTTTCGTTAGCTCCGTTAGGTGATTTTGGACTGAGGTGCATGTCCGGATTGTGAATTAGACGTCTGTAGCTGAATTAGGCTTGAAATGACAAAAGTTAAATTTTTGAAAAGTTTGACCGGAAGTGGACTTTTTGATATCGGGGTCGGATTCCGATTCCGGAAGTTAGAGTAGTTCCGTAATGTCAATTATGATTTGTGTGCAAAATTTGAGGTCAATCGGACGTGTTTTGATAGGTTTCGGCATCAGTTATAGTAGTTTAAAGTTTTAAAGTTCATTATGTTTGAATTGCAGTGCGATTCGTTTTTTTAGCATTGTTTGATGTGATTCGAAGGCTCAACTATGTTAATATGATATTTTAGGAATTGTTAGTATATTTGGTTGAGGTCTTGGGGGGCCTCGGGTGGATTCCGGGTAGTTAACAGACTAGATTTGGACGTGTTGGAATTACAGAAAAATTTGGTGCATCCGTTGCTGGTTTCCTTCATCGCGTTCGCGAGAGAGGTCTCGCGTTCGCGTAGGGAATCTGGGAGGCCATCTAGGTTTTGTTCTTCATGTTCGCGGTGTGGTTCCCGTGTTCGCGAAGCTTTGGAGCATTGAGCCTACACATTCGCGATAGGGACCTCACGTTCGCGTAGAGGAACGGGCAGGGGGTGGGGGGTCCCAGGCATTTAGCCTATGCGTTCGCGATGAGGTTCCCGTGTTTGCGAAGGGTCAGACTGTGTAAGCTTCCGTGTTCACGAAGGAGGTTTTGGATTGAAGGTATTTTTATGCTTCGCGAACGCGAGGAGGCTTCCGCGTTCGCGAAGAAGGATTTCACTGGGCAGATATAAACATTTCAAATCGAGGGTTTTGCCATTTTTATCAAAACTTGAGATAGAGATCCCGAATTTGGACGAGATTTTGAGGGATTTTCAGAGTCATCGATTGGGTACTGATTATTCACTTGTTTTTGGTTATATTCCACTAATCTATCATTAATTTCACCTTCTAATTTAAGATTTGAGCTGAGAAAGTTGGGGAAAAATGGGGAAAGGTTCTTAAACCGAATTTTGGGATTTTGATTGAGATTTTGGTATCGGATTTGAATAATTTTGGTATGGGTGGACTCGTGATTGAATTGGGGGGGGGGGGGGGTTCATATTTTATGAATTGTACCTGATTCTGAGATGTGGGCCCGGGTCAACATTTTGGGACGATTTTGAAATTCTTGTTAAAGCCATGATTTCATTAATTAGATTAGTTTATTATAGTTGTATTTATAGTATGTGAATGGTTTTGGTTAGATTTTGGCCATTCGGAGTCGAAAAGTCGAGGAAAAGGCATTCTTGTTGATTGATTGAGCTTGGCTCGAGGTAAGTGGCTTGTTTAACCTTGTGTGGGGGAAATCCCCTTAGGATTTGATACTATTGTGAAAATGCTGTGATATGTGAGTGCCTTGTACGCGAGGTGATGAGTGCGTACACGGGCTAATTGTTGAAAATCCAATTTTTAATGAATAATAACCTGTTACATCTTAAATGAGTCATCCCAACATGTTACATCATATTGTTATATCTTCTGTCTTATTATTATATCCTAGTAGGGCCTTGACCTGACCTCGTTATTACCCTACCGTGGTTAGGCTTGGCACTTACTAGGTACCGTTGTGGTGTACTCATGCTACTCTTCTGCACATGTTTTGTGTGCAGACCTAGGTACCTCCTACCAACCCCGCTATTAGCTGAGTGTACTTGCTGCTGCTACGGAGACGTCAAGGTATATTTGCTAGCGTCTGCAGATCTCGGAGTCCCCCTCTATTCCCTCCTATGTTGTTTTATTTTCTGTATTTTTCTTAGACTCTGATGTATAGAGACACCTAGTTTTCTCTTAGAAGCTTGTGACTTGTGACTACCGGGTCTTTGGGAATTGTTTATACTCGAGTGTTGGTTTACTTGTACATGTCGAGCGGCATTCTTTTAGTTATATAGTTATCTGTTAAAGTTTAGTGGTTGATTCTGCTTTTATTTCAATTATTCCGTAATTGTTAGGCTTACCTAGTCGTAGAGACTATGTGCCGTCACGACATCTTACGGAGGGAGATTTAGGTCATGACAAGTTAGTATTAGAACTCTCGGTTCATAGGTATTATGACTCACAAGCGGGTTTAGTAGAGTCTCGCAGATCGGTACGGAGACATTTGTACTTATCTTCGGGAGGCTATGGAACTGTTAGGAAAAATTTCACTTCTTTGATTCCTTGTCGTGTGAAATTGTTGACTTTGGAATTCTAAACTTCTGTCTTATATTCTCTCATAGATGGTGAGGACACGTACATGAGGATTAGATGACCAGGCACCTGCGCCCCTTACTAGAGCCGCGAGAGGCTGGGGACGGGGTAGAGGCCGAGGATGTCCACGTGGTGCAACCAGAGCACCCGCACGAGCTGCTATAGAGGAGCCACCAGCAGCCCCTGTTGGAGCGCAGGCACCTGAGACGCCTGTTAGTCGTAGGGATCGTTTTAATGTTATCGCTACTTGATTTCGTGCCCGGGATGATAATCTTGTTTGAAGCTCTTGTAGAGAGATTAAGGGTAAGGTTAGGGGTGTTATTTGGGCGAGCTATCTGGAAATATGGAGAAATAGACGATATGGGATGTAAAAATTCCATTTATTTAAAAGTCAAAAAGGTGCTACTTGGCACCCTATGATTGGCCCTTTTTCCAACGCTTATAACCTTTTATCCGGGTGTCGTATGAACAAATGGTTATGAGCATTGGAAACTACACTCCAAGACCTTCAATTTGGTATATAATATGGCCCAACAAGACCTCATATAGCATACAAAATTTATTTCTCAAAAAGCTCTATTACAAGGCAAATCCTTAGTCGGTTTTTCCGTAACTTTAATCCGATTTTTCCCAAACTTTATATTTTTTATCCAAACATCATATATAGTAATATTATGACTTTAAAATCATTTAAATCATGATTAACAAGTCTTATATTCATTATACGTCACCATGGGACGCACAGGGTGTAATATAGAGTATATAGCTTGATGTCTAAATTGCCAGCAGGTGAAGTATGAGCATCAACGGCCAGGTGGTTTGCTTCAGAAGCTAGATATTCTAGAGTGAAAATAGGAGCAAATCACTATGGATTTCGTTGTTGGGCTTCCATGAACTCGGAGAAAGTTCGATGCAGTTTGAGTGATTGTGGATAGGCTGACGAAGTAAACTTATTTCATTCTTGTGATGACTACTTATTCTTCCGGGCAGCTGGCTCGAGTTTATATCCGCGAGATTGTTAGGATTCATGGCATGCCGGTATCCATCATCTCTAACTGGGGTACACAGTTTACATCGCGGTTCTGGAGAGCTATACAACATGAGTTGGGTACTCGGGTTGAGTTGAGCATAACATTTCACCCTCAGACAGATGGGTAGTCCGAGTGCACTTTTCAGATACTGGAGGATATGCTCCGGGAATGTGTGATGGAGTTTGGGGGTTTTTGGGATCAGTTCTTTCCACTTGCAGAGTTTGCCTACAATAACAGTTATCAGTCGAGCATTCAGATGACACCATATGAGGCTCTGTTTGGTAGGCGGTGACGGTCTCTAGTGGGTTGGTTCGAGCTGGGCGAGGCTAGGCTATTGGGTACAGACTTGGTTCAGGATGCTTTGGAGAAGGTTAAGGTGATTCTGGATCGAATTTGCGCAGCCCAATTCAGACAGAAGAGTTATGTGGATCAGAAGGTTCGCAATGTTGTATTCATGGTTGGAGAGCAGGTCTTGCTCCGGGTTTCGCCCATGAAGGTGTCATGAGGTTCAAGAAGAAGGGTAAGCTGGGCCTAATATTTATTGGACCGTTCGAGGTGTTGCGGTGAGTTGGGGAGGTTGCTTATGAGCTTTTTATTGCCTCCCAGTATAGTAGACGTTCATCCAATATTCCATGTTTCTATGCTTCGGAAGTATCACGACGATTCATCTCATGTGCTAGATTTCAGCTCAATCCAATTGGACAAGGATCTATCTTATGTTGAGGAGCTAGTTGCTATTTTGGACAAGCAGGTTCGAAAGTTGAGGTCAAGGAACATTGCTTTAGTGAAGGTTCAGTGGAGGGGTCAACCGGTCGAGGAGGCAAGATGGGAGACCGAGCATGATATGCGCAACTGTTATCCTCATCTTTTCACCACTTCAGTTATGTCTCTGTACTCATTCGAGGATGAACGATTATTTTTTTTTTGGGGGGGGGGAGGATGTAACGATCCGGCCGGTCGTTTTAAGAGTATTTTCCCTAATCCCCTATTTACTTCTTCCCCTGTATCATTTTATGCTTACGTGACTTGCCGGGAGGATTTATTTTTGGTTTTGGAGTGAAATGGGACACTTAGTCCCTAAAATAGAAGCTTAAGTTCTAAGAATTTGACCGTAGTTGGAACTGTATGAAGACGACTTCGAAATAGGGTTTCGTCGGTTCTGTTAGCTCCGTTGGATAATTTTGGATTTAGGAGCGTGTCCGAATTGTGAATTGGAGGTCTGTAGCTGAATTAGGCTTGAAATGGCGAAAGCTGAATTTTTCGGAAGATTGACTGGAAGTGGAATTTCTTATATCGGGGTCGGATTCCGATTTCATAAGTTGGAGTAGGTCCGTAATGTGAATTATGATTTGTGTGCAAAATTTGAGGTCAATTGGATGTCTTTTGATAGGATTCGACATCAGTTGTAGAAGTTTGAAGTTTCAAAGTTCATTAAGTTTGAATTGGAGTGTAATTCGTGTTTTTAGCGTTGTTTGATGTGTTTCGAAGGCTTGACTAAGTTTGTATGATATTTTAGGACTTGTTAATATATTTGGTTGAGGTCCTGGGGGCCTCGGGTGGATTCCGGGTGGTTAACGGACAAGATTTAGACTTGTTGGAATTGCAGAAAAATCTAGTGCATCAGTTGCTGGTTTCGTTCATCGCGTTAGTGAAAGAGGTCTCGCGTTCGCGTAAGGCATCTGGGAAGCCAGTTGGGTTTTGTTCTTCGCATTCGCGATATGGTTCCGACATTCGTGAATCTTTGGAGCATTGAGCCTACGCGTTCGCGATAGGGACCCCGCTTTCGCGTAGAGGAACGGGCAGGGGGTTCCCAGGCATTTTGCTTACGCGTTCGTGATGAGGTTCCCGCATTCGCGAAGGGTCAGACTGTGTGAGCTTCCGCATTCGCGATTAGGCCATCACGTTCATGAAGGAGGTTTTGGACTGAAGGAATTTTATGCTTCGCGAACGCGAGGAGGCTGCCGCGATCTCGAAGAAGGATTTCATTGGGCAGATATAAACATTTCAAGTCTAGGGTTTTGCCATTTTCATCAAAACTCGAGATAGAGAGCTCGGATATGGACTAGATTTTGAGAGATTTTCAGAGACATCGATTGGGTAATGATTCTTCACTTGTTTTTGGTTATATCCCACTAATCTATCATTAATTTGACCTTCTAATTTAAGATTTGAGCTGAGCAATTTGGGGGAAAATGGGGAAAAGTTCTTCAACCGAATTTTGGGGTTTTGATTGAGATTTTGTTATCGGATTTTATTTTTGGGACTACGAGGCGGTATCTCGGGAGATCCCCTTACATATTTACTTTTGGCACTACGAGGCGGTACCTCGGGAGATCCCCTTACATATTTACTTTTGGCACTACGAGGCGGTACCTCGGGAGATCCCCTTGCATATTTACTTTTGGGACTGCGAGGCGGTACCTCGGGAGATCCCCTGTTGACTATTTACTTTTGGGACTACGAGACGGTATCTCGGGAGCGCCCCTGTTGTTTACCTCTATGTGTTGTGTTGTTACGTTTCTGTAAATTCTCTTTGTTAAATTCTCAGTCTTTCATCATATTGTTATATCTTCTGTCTTATTATTATATCCCAGTAGGGCCCTAACCTGACCTCGTCACTACCCTACCGAGGTTAGGCTTGGCACTTACCAGGTACCGTTGTGGTGTACTCATGCTACTCTTCTGCACATGTTTTGTGTGCAGACCCATGTACCTCCTACCATCCCCACTATTAGCTGAGTGTACTTGCTGCTGCTACGGAGACTTCATGGTTTATCTGCCAGCGTCCGCAGACCTCAGAGTCCCCCTCTATCCCCCTTTTTCTCTTAGAAGTTTGTGACTTGTGACTACCGGGTCTTTGGGAATTGTTTATACTCGAGTGTTGGTTTACTGGAACATGCCAAACAACATTTTTCAGTTATATAGTTATCTGTTGAAGTTTAGTGTTAGATTCTGCTTTTATTTCAATTATTCCGTAATATTTAGGCTTCCCTAGTCGTAGAGACTAGGTGCCATCACGACATCTTACGGAGGGAGATTTAGGTCATGACAATGGCACGAACGATCCCTTTCATTCTTTCTTTGATGGTGTGGACTCGTCTAGTTTGGAAGATGTTTCCAGGCCGGGCGACCTGGAAGTCCCGGAGAAGGATACATTTTCGGAAGCTGGTGGGTCGCGTTCGAGCCCAAAACTAATTAATCAATTTCCCGCTCCGAATATAGACCCCGGTCACAAGAGATCGGTTATTCTTACTGTCTCGGAGGATGCCCGGGTTCTATATTCTCCCGTGGAAGTAGATAGCTACCTCCGATGCGTGGTGACCGGGGAGGACCAAGCAAAAATGAATGAGGTGGACGTGCCGTGTCTTTTCAATGAGGCGCAGCAGGCGCTAAAAGGGGTAAGGCATCATTGCATTTTTTTGAATTTTACTTAGGTTTGGATATTTCTCCGATTTTAATTGTTTTGTAGGCCTCGATACTTCATCATGAAAGCTTCCTCCGGTACCGTGTCAAGGTTAACCAACTCAAGGAGCAAGCTCAAAAAGGGATACTTACAAGCTCCTCAGTGAGCAACAAGATAGGGTCATTAAGGACCTTCAGGCAGAGCTAGATAGGGCTCAGAAGAAAGCATCGGTCCTGAGGCGGGAACGTGCTGACTTGGTCGAAAAGGTAAAGGCCTTTGAAGTTAGAAACAAAGAACTAGTCATAGTGGCTAACGACAAAACCTCGCTGGTCCAACAGATGATCGACCAGGTCGACCAACTCCAAACGGAGATGAACGAGATCCAAGCCATGGCCAATAGGTGGAAGAGCAAGATGGATATGCTAGATTTGAAGAAGGACACCGCCCAGGCAAAGCTGTCTTCGGTAGAGGTTCAACTTTGAGTGGCGAAGGAGAAAGCTGACAAGTGGCCGCACCTGAATGAAGATCTCCGAGCATAACTGAGCTCAACTATTGCAGAAGGGGACACCCTCGGTAAAGAGCTCAAAGCAATGAGGTTCAAACTGGAGACAACCTCTGCCGAGGAGATGGTGGCCCAATACGAGGCTGATATCGAAGTAGCCGAGGCCCGCCTGAAGACCAATGCGGATATGTGAGGTGGCTATCTTGAAGGGAGACCCTTGAAGAGATTCACGCCCGAGGCTTCTACCTGTCGGCCAAGATCGAGGAAGCAATAAAGCTTGAGACTGAGGCAAAGAAACTTTATGAGCCCGAAGGTGTAGAGGGATCCGAGGGATCCGAAGGCTCCAACACTTCTGGCGACGAATCGGGCCTCGACGAAGATCATGTATAAATGCCTTAGAACATTTTTAGTTTTTGTATTGTGTATATTTTTTGTTTATTTTGAGGCCGATTTTGTTGGGCCTTTGTAAATACATCTCGGAATATATAAAATTTTCCTTTTTGGCAATAATGTCATGTCTTTACTTTGTTTAGCATCTTTTCATAATTTCTACTACAAATATTTCTAATGCCTTAGCATATAATCAAATGTAGTAATAAGTCGTTTGTTTTTCGGAGGTCCGGATAGACCCCGACTTCGATGCAACTTTATTTGTTCGAGGCTTTGAAAACTCGGAGTGACCTGAAATTTTTCCAAGATGCTTAAGTGATTTTAGACGATGCTTTTGTTGAGGGTAACCTTTTAGCAGGTTTTGATTTTTATAAAGGCCATATTTTCTAATTACGAGCTTCGGACGTCTCCGAGTCATTTTTTGGGGTGGCCGTAGCCTTTCGTGTTTAGGCACTACCTAATAGGTTTTGTGCCTTCGAGATTTGGTAGCCCGATTTGCCTGAACTTATTTCAGATGACTGTTCACGAGTAGGGGTAGCCCTTGGGCTCGATAGTCCCCAAATAGGGATGGCCCTTAGGCTAGATAGACCCCGAATAGGGATAGCCCTTAGGCTATATGTTTGAAGAGGTAAAAATGCATAATAGCAAGGTGAATACTTTCTTTTATTTTTGTGTGTAAAGTACATGATCGAAATCGTATAAAAGCTTATATTATGGATAAGGTGGCCTTCGCGAGCTCGATTCATTTGACCATTTGGCCCGTACAATAAGTCCTAACCACCGAGCTTAAGCTGTTCAAGTACAAAGTTTCCTTCTTTCCTTGTTAAGGACCTTAATCCGAGGGTTATGGCCCCCGGTATTCGAGGTCGATCTTAGGAGGGTTCGGTACTATTGATATGCCCATTGACTCCGATTTAAAACCAATTTTCGAATCTAAGTTAGCACGATTTACTGTTGCCTCGTTAAAAACCTTGTCGGAAAACCCATTTGTGACAAAACCGGTTCAAGGGAAAAAGAGTGAAACGTGTGCTTTCGGACTAATAGTCACATTCTTCTTTGGCTTAGCAGTAGTACCTCTTTAAGTGTGTCACATTCCTGTTATTTGGTAGCGGTGCACCGTTTCCCCCTTTGAGTTTGTACGAGCCCTTTCCGGTGATTCCGACGACTAGATATGGGCCTTCCCAATTCGGATCCAACTTTCCCCCATTCGGGTTTCGGGTATGTTGTGTTACCTTTCTTAACACAAAGTCCCCGATATTGAAGTGTCGGAGGTTGGCTCTTCGGTTGTAATATCTTTCTATCCGCTGTTTCTGGGCGGCCAACCGGACTAAGACGACCTCTCGTCTTTCATCCAATAATTCCAGGCTCGTAATCATGGCCTAACAGTTTTATTCTTCGATCGCATATCGGAACCTGAGGCTCGACTCTCCACTTCGACCGTTATTAATGCTTCGGCACCATAGACCAACAAAAACGGGGTGGCCCCAGTACTAGATTTCGAAGTTGTACGGTATGCCCACATGACTTCAGACAGAATTTCCTTCCACTTCCCCTTGGCATTGGTCAACCTCTTTTTCAAGTTTTGGAACATGGTCTTGTTTGTAGATTCCGCTTGTCCGTTCCCACTAGGATGATTGAGTGCGGAGAGTATCTTTTTAGTCTCATAATCTTCGAAAAACTTGTTTACCTTGCGGCCAATGAATTGTTTCCCATTATCACACACGATCTCGGCCGGTATCCCGAATCGGCATATTATATGGTCCCAAATGAAGTCAATCACTTATTTTTCTTGGACTTGCTCGAACGCTTGAGCTTTGACCCATTTGGAGAAATAATCGGTCATAAACAGTATGAATTGAGCCTTACCAGGTGCCCATGGCAGGGAACCGACGATGTCCATTCCCCATTTCATGAATGGCCATGGGGACAAGACCGAATGGAGTAGGTCTCCGGGTTTATGGATCATTGGTGCATGTCTTTGACAGCCGTCGCATCTTCATACGAAGTCCTTTGCATCTTTCTCCATGTCAAAACAGTAATAGCCTCCCCTGATTATCTTCCGAACCAAAGATTCTACCCTCGAATGGTTTCTGCAGGTGCCTTCGTGAACTTCTCTCAAGACATATTCGGTATCTTCCGGCCCCAAGCATATGGAGAGCGAGCCGTCAAATGTTCTTCTGAACAGAGTCCCTTTGGATAGGCTGAACCTGGCCACCTTCGTGCGTAGAGCTTTAGATTATTTCAGTATGGCCTTCACCCACTACCGATTTCATGAGATGTACGACCATTCCTAAGCTGCATTCAACGTCATCAACCAATGACCCCAAGTTAGCCAGAGCGCCGACCTTGCTATTTTGATCTCGGGGTACGTGTTGTAGGGTCGACTCCTTGAATGGATGCAGTGTTTCCTGCAATTTGTCTAAATATCTTCGAATTCATTGCTCATTTACTTTGAATGTCCCATTGACTTGATTTATCGCAAAGAGGGATTCGTATTTGGCTTCGACCACCTCGGCCCCAAGGCTTTTAGCCAATTCGAGACCTGCAATCATGGCCTCATACTTAGCCTCATTGTTAGTCAATTTCACAGTTCTAATAGACTGCCTAACTACGCTACTCATAAGCGGCTTCAGCACGATGCCGAGTTTAAACCCCTTAACGTTAGAGGCACCATCCGTAAAGAGGGTTCAGATTCTCGAAGAAGTCTCCAAGGTTTACAACAATTCCTTTTCAACTCTGGGTAATAAGGCCGGTGTAAAGTCGGCCATGGAGTCTGCCAAAATTTGTGATTTGATGACGGTTCGGGGTCGATATTCAATATCGTACCCGCTAATTTCTATGACCCATTTGGCCAACTGTCCCGAGAGCTCGAGTTTGTGCATTATGTTCCTTAGTGGGAAAGAAGTTACGACACATATAAGGTGGCATTGAAAATATGACTTTAACTTTCTGGAGGCGCTTAACAAAGCGAGCGCCAATATTTCCAGGTGAGGATACCTTGTTTCGGCCTCGCCTAGAGTTCTACTAACATAATAAATAGGAAATTACGTACCTTCCTCTTCCCGGAGTAGGACTCCACTTACCGCTACCTCAAATACCACCAAGTACAGGTATAACTGCTCATCCGCCTTCGGAGTTTGGAGCAAGTGTGGACTCGAAAGGTACCGTTTTAGTCCTTCCAAATCTTGTTGGCATTCCAAGGTTCAAGAAAAGTTATTCTTCTTCTTCAATAATGAGAAGAACCGATGGCTCTTATCAGAAGACCTTGATATTAACCGGCCTAGGGCGGCTATGTGCCCGGTTAGCCTCTGAACGGTCTTGACACTGTCCACCACGGTGATGTCTTATATTGCTTTAATTTTATCGGGATTGATCTCAATCACTAGGTTGGACACCATGAATCCAAGAACCCGGATCCGATCCCGAATGCATATTTCTCCGGGATCAGCTTCATATTGTATCATTTTAGTATGTTAAAGGTTTCCTGCAAATGTTTCAAATGGTCCTCTACTCGCAGGGACTTAACTAACATGTCATCAATATAAACTTCCATTGATTTTCCTATTTGTTCTTCGAACATCTGGTTTACTAGGCGTTGATAAGTGGCACCGGCGTTCTTTAGTCCGAACGACATTACGTTATAATAACAGGTGCCAAATTTAGTGATAAAGAAAGTTTTTTCTTGATCGCCCAGGTTCATCCGGATTTGGTTATACCTAGAATAGGCGTCGAGAAAGCTAAGTATCTCGTGCCCGGCCGTCGTATCAATCATGCGATTGATGTTTGGCAAAGGAAACGAGTCCATAGGGAACACCTTGTTCAAGGCTTTGTAATCTACGCATATTCTTAATTTATTTCTTTTTTTAGGCACTACCACTATGTTAGCTAACCAATCCAGGTACTTAACTTCCGGAATGGAACCTATTTTAAGGAGTTTGGATACCTCGTCTTTGATGAATGCATGCTTGACTTCAGACTGAGGCCTTGTCTTCTGTTTAACGGGGTGGAACTTTGGATCCAAGCTCAGCTTATGAGTGGTTATTTCTAGCGGGATCATTGTCATATCAAGATGGGACCAAGCGAAACAATGTATGTTAGCTATAAGGAATTTAATGAGTTATTTCCTGAGCTCGGGAGGTAACCCCGTGCCCAGGTATACATTCGGATCGGGCAAGTGGTCGATCAATATGACTTGCTCCAGCTCCTCGACCATTGATTTTGTGGCATCGGAATTATCAGGTGTGATGAACGACCTAGAAACTCCGTAATCATCATCATAGCCTGCTTCTTGCTTCTCCAGTTCGGTCGGGGCCGATATCGGTGATTGCTATTTAGTTTATTCCTTCTTGACCGGCTCCGTGTTCTTTGATTTTGAGAGTGCAGACATTGGGATCACCTCATCGATCGTAAACATTTCTTTTGTGGTCGGCTACTATCCGTAAACCATCTTGATTCCTCCCAGTGTGGGGAACTTCAGTGTCTGGTATAGTGTTGAGGGTACTGCCCTCATGTTGGGAATCCTTGGTCTTCCAAATAGAGCATTATATCTCATATGCCCCTCGATCACGTAGAATTGTGTTTCCTGAATGGTCCCGGCAGTGTTCACCGATAGGGTTATCTCATTTTTAGTAGTTTCGCATGCCATGTTGAATCCATTTAAAACCCGGACTGCTGGCACTATTTGGTCTTGTAGGCCCAACTGCTCTATGACTCTCGATATGATGATATTGTCCGAGCTACCCGGATCAATCAACATACGCTTAACTCGAGATTTATTTATAAGTACAGATATTACCAGTGCATCATTATGCGTTTGCACGATGCCTTCGGTGTCCTCATCGTTGAACGAAATTATCCCCTCTAGGATATAATCTCGGGTTCATTTTTCCCTTGTGATGGACACCTTAGTGTGCTTTAGCATTGGTTTCTGGGGGACATTGACTCCACTAATGATTATGTTACTGACGTGCTGAGGTTCCTCTTGTTCGGTCTGTTTGTTGGAGTCCCTATTCCTGAAGTGATTTTTGGCTCGATCACTCAGAATTCTCGGAGATGCCCGTCATTAAATAATTAGGCCACAACTTCTCTTAAATGTCGGCAGTGATCGGTTCTATGCCCATGAGTGCCATGATACTTACACATTAAATTAGGGTTTATCTGGGTAGGGTCGGACTGCAATGATCAAGGCCACTTGGTTTCTTTGATGCACCCGATGGAGGATACGATGCTGGTAACATCGACATAACTCTCCGATAACCTTGGTGCCTCCCTAGCCCGGAGTGGCATGTCGAAACCGTTTTTGCTCATGAGTCCCCAGCCATTGTGGCCTCGATCGTTCCTCTTTTTGTTTCTTGTGGGCTTATGCCCAGATCCGTTGCCCCTTCGATCCTCGCTATACAGTTGATACCGGTCTCTGTTTGATCTTGGTTCATGATCGACGACTCTCTTAGGCCTGTCATTAGTTCTGATGGGATAAACAGGCCCGGAAGGGGCTCCGAGCTGATCGTCCTCAACTCTGATTTTTGACTGGTACCTGTTATGGACGTCGGCCCATGTTATCGTCGGGTACTCTATCAAATTCTGTTTCAATTGCTGTGAAGCCAATGAGCTTCGGGGGTTGAGTCCTTGAGTGAACGCCTGAACGGCCCAATCATCCGCAACGGGGGGCAGATGTATCCATTCTATTTGAAGCCTCGTTATGAATTCCCTAAGCATTTCATTATCTCTATGCTTTACCTTGAAAAGTTCCGATTTTCTTGTCTCGACCTTGATGGCCCCAGCATGCGCTTTCACAAAGGCATCTGCAAGCATAGCAAATGAATCAATAGAATTTGGGGGTAAGTTGTAATACCATATCATTGCTCATTTGGACAGGGTTTCCCCGAACTTATTTAGCAAAACCGACTCGATTTCGTCATCTTCTAGGTCATTTCCCTTGATGGCACACGTGTAGGAGGTCACGTGCTCATTTGGGTCTGTGGTTCCATTATACTTCAGAATTTTAGGCATGCAGAACTTCTTCGGGATTGGCTTTGGTGCCGCACTCGGAGGGAAAGGCTTTTGGACAAATTTCTTGGAATCCAGGCCTTTCAATATCGGGAGCGCTCCTGGGATTTGGTCGACTCTGGAGTTATAGGTCTCCATTGTTTTGTCGTTGGCCTCAATTTTCTTCTCCTCCTTTTCCACCCGCTTTGTCAGTTCCTCAAGAATATTTATTATTTCGGGGTTAGTCCCGGGCTCAACTTCACCCAGCCTTTCTGCGGCGTGGTCACTCCTTCGGGTGCTTTCCCGGGATGATTCGGGCTCAACTCTGCTGGGGGTGCGACTTTGATTCTTTAACTGTGCTATCGTCGCTTGTTGGGCCTGTCACATTTCGAAGAGCACCCGCAGATTGATCCCGTCGCCTTCACCTTCGGGCGTACCTCGAGTCGTAGATCGGGCTCCTCCACAAACGATGTTCTTAGGGTCAGCCGGCATGTTAGCGTTGATAGCCACATACGAGTTGGCGTCAATTGGGTCTGCAACCGGGCTCCATTGGGATCAACAAAGGGCGCCTCGTTGCTAGGCACCATATTGTTATTTTCACCGTGATGGCAAGATTCAGCGTCAATGTTCAAGTACGCAGACTGAAAGTTTGACATTTTTAGGTTGACCTGAAATTAAAATCTCAAAGAACAAGCGTAAAACAGAGTGTGTTATGAAAATTTATATCAAATTACCACTATTATCCTTAACCCCACGGTGGACGCTAAATTATTTACCTTTAAAAATGGATAACAATTAAATTTATACGCGATTTTAAAAATATGTGGATTAATTCAATACAAGTGATTAATAATGTTAGATGAACAGGTTAAAGATAGAATAAATGGCCAAACCAGTGGTATTATCGAGTCTGGGCTCGGCTGTGAGCCTAACAAACTAGCCTGTCTCCGGTTCGGAACCAAACACTTATGAAGCACTATGAACAAAATTAAGAACTTTGAACAACCTTTAGAAGCAGAGAAAATAAATGTATATTGCCTTGATATGCGTGTAACAGTGTGTCTATTGAATAATCAGCTTCCCCTTTATATAATAGGGGAGTTTTACCCTAAGTACAATTCTAAAAAAGGTAAAAATCTTCCTTTTCGCTAATCATTGATCTGCTGCCAATATAGGCCTAGATTCACACCATGATATCCGGTTAGACATGGATATCACGGCCCTTTGTTAATTGTGCGCGGTCGTTTGGTAATGCTTTCCGAGGTCTTGGAACTCGAACCAGATTTGGGGGGCACAGTCTCGATGGCTCCGAGGGCAGGTGTATTGTTCGGGCCTTGATACGAGAGGCTCCTGGCTTCGATTCCGATTCCTTGTAGTTACGTCCTTGCTTCGTTTGCCTCACCGAAAAATCGGGATGCTCATTAGCCTCGATTTTACCCGTATCATCGATAAATGTTATAAGAATTTGAGGATTGCATATTCGCAAGATTCATTCTCATTTCAATGGTATTTTGAAATATTAGTTTCTTTTTGTTAACTTTATCTTGTTTACTTGAGCGTAGCTACAAGCTATATACTCTTAATACCTTTTTGTGTACTCTATTTATCCGATTGTTCTTAAAAATAGGCTTAGTAGTTTAACTTCTAAGTAAATGTTGATTTTTTTTTTTTTTTATTTACTTTCTCCCTTCTTTATTCTTCACAATTCACTAGCACATTTGTTTGGAAACCTTTTCAACAAATTTTGAATAGACAAAATGACCTTCAAATGACATCTAACTTTGCAATGAAAAATTAAACAAAGAATATGACAAAACATAAAATATGTCTTTTGCAGATTATTTTTCTTCAATTTGATTAAATCAAACTCTAATTCGAAAATATTTTCCAAGTATTTTGCTAAACAAAATAGTATTTGATACAATTGATAATTAAAGAGTTTTTAGACTTCAAATTACCAAGTTAACTACAGTAAAAGGTATTACAAAATAATTTGATAAATCTTTCCTGTAAAATAATTTGGCTCTTGAAAAATGTACGACCCGGAATCTCAACATCAGGGTCGTGATGGCGCCTAACATCCACTTTCTAGGTAAGCCGGCATGAGATAAATAAATAGTTAAATTTTAACAGTTTAACAAAGTGATGATAATTAACGAGAGATAGGAACTAATTCTCATACAACACCAGCATAAGTCATGTAAGAATATCTACTCCTAAAGATCCGGAGTCACGAGTACACGAACTACTAGAAGTTCTACAAATAGAGTTTGAAATAAGTATAATTGTTTCGAATGAAATGAACAGTAAAAAAGGGAAGAGGAAGGGGACTCCAAGGTCTGTGGATGTTAGCAGATCAACCTCAAGTCTCCGAATGCGATAATACGAGCTGGTGCACCTCATGTACAATTGGGACCAATACCAAAATTTGTGCAGGAAGTGAAGAAGTGTAGTATGAGTATAACCGACCCAATGTACTCCGTAAGTGTGGAGCTTAACCTCGACGAGGTAGTGACGGGGCTATGACAGGACACTCACGTACTTAAACCTATACAAACATATATATATATATATATATATGCACGAAACAACAACAAAACAGAGATTTAACAATGTATAATTAGGAGGGGACATGCGAAAGGGGATAGAGATACGATAACTACAACAGGAATGACATCACAAGATTTCCAAATAAATCATCAACCAATAAAGACAGATGAACATACGGTATAGGGATGGCACGACATCACCTTTCGTGCTTTTACTCTCATCCTCACCAAGAAATGATGACATAAGTAATATGAAATGGCACGACATCATTCTTCGTGCTTTTACTCTCAATCTCACTATGCAACAATGAATAAATGATATAAAAGACACGACATCACCATTCGTGCTTTAATTCTCTCCCTCACTATGTATTAATAGATAAATGAGATAATCAAATGGAACGACATCACCCTTCATACTTTAACACTCTCCCTTACTATGTAGTAAAGATAATGTAAATTCAAGAGATAAATAGCGTAGAGAATGTGCCTTACGTCAAATATAATGCCAAGATACCAAATCTCAACTTCCAAAATACTCCACCATTACTAATAAGCAATAATCATGGGAGAAATAATCAAATAAGTAATAGTCTAACCTAAGCATGGATATCGTAATTAAAAGGCAACAAATCACAAGGAAACAAGTTTCACCCGCATGCTTTATCCCAACGACAATGCATAAATGCTCGTCACCTCACATATACGTTGTACCCACAAGTTATTCATGTAGCAAATAGGCAAAGAAGTCCTAATCCCTCAAGTCAAGGTTAACCACGATACTTACCTCACTCCGTAATCAAATCAAAGTTCAACCATGACCTTGCCTTTTGAACAAGCCTCCAAACCAACCAAATCTAGCAAATTATTAACTAAACGATTCAAAATAAGCCTTAAAAACTACCCACGAATAAAAAAGGTTCAATTTAGATCATTATTGAAAAGGTCAACCCCGGTTCTCTCGGTCAAAATCTAAGATTCGGACCAAAACCTGATTACCTAATTACCCCCGAACCCGATTATATAATTTGTTTCGAAATCTGACCTCAATGCGAGGTCTAAATCTCAAATTTATAAAAATTCCTAATTCTACCCAAATCCCTAATTTCTATCATGAAAATCCTAGATTTGATGTTGAAATCTTATGAAATGTAATGGGTAATTGAAAGAAAGTAGATTAACGTCACTTCCCAATGAATTTAGGAAGCAAATCTCTTGGAAAAATTGCCTCTAGGGTGTTTAGGGTTGAGAGTTTGAATGAAATGAGCTAATTTCTGTTTTTCCCCTTTTTTACCCAGCTGAAGTTATCGCAATTGCGACACATTGTTCGCAATTACGATGATCGCAAAAGCGATCAACCCTTCGCAATTGTGAAAGAGCCACTGAGCATGTTGTCATCGCAAATGCGATAATTTTGTCGCAATTACGAACCAAGACTGTCCGCAAATGCGAGCATTTAGTTGCAAATGCGACACAAAAGTTCACAAATGCTTATCTGTCCCCTTCGCATCTGCGAACTTCACTTCGCAAAAGCGAAGCTGACCCAACCCCCACCATCTTCGCATATGCGAGCCTGACCTCACATTTGCGATCAGGTCCTCGCAAATGCGAGATCTGCAGACCTGATGCACCAACACTATTCTAAGTTCAAAAATCAATCTGTGGCCTATTTGAAACTCACCCGAGCCCATCGGGCTCCAGACCAAACACTCATACAAGTGTAATAATATTACACAAACTCGCTCGCACGATCAAAATACAAAAATAATACCTAAAATTACGAATCAGACACCAAAACAAATAAAATTTTCAAAGAATCTCAAGAACATTTATTTTTACAACTGAATATCCGAATCACGTCAAAACAACTTTGTTTTGCACCAAAATTTACAGACAAGTTATAAATACTAAAATGGACCTATACCAAGTTCCGGAACCGAAATCCAAACCCGATAGCAATAAAGTCAAACTACGGTCAAACTTAGAATTCAGTGAATCAAGCTAGGGACTTTCGAATTCGATCTCGGACATATGTCCAATTCCCAAATCACGATATGGACCCACCGGGACCGTCAAAATACTGATCCGGATCTGTTTGCTCAAAATATTGACCGAAGTCAATTCAAATGGGTTCTAAAGCACGATTTCATATTTTTATCAGTGTTTCGCATAAAAACCTTCCGAAAAAAGACATGGATTGTGCACGCGAATCGAGAAAGACTAAACGGAGCTAATCGAATTTTCGAAACACAGAATTGAGGGTTAAAACTGAAAATGACCTACCGGGTCATCACAAAAAATATCTTTGTTGAAATAAGTTAACATCAATAACTTTTTGTGCACAAATTTTCAAGTAAAAATTTGATTACCACGTAAATTATTGTGGTAGTTGTAGTTATCCTAAGATATAATTGTAGTTTTTAATATACATAATTAGTCCCTGAGAGTTTTTATACGAATTGATAGTGGGAAATATGAGTTTAGAAAGTAGCATAAGCATGTACAAAATAATTATTTTACGTTTAAAATTAGTATTTTTAGTTTGCCTGATACACAATTATGTAGTGATATAAAATTTGAAAATGGATGAAGATTAACAATGACTTGAATATTTTAAATTTTCTCATATGACTGTGTGTTGAATGAATTAAATACAAAAAGTTTACTATGATGTAAACCAAGTAGTCACATTCGTATGGATGAGGTTAAACTAAAAGTAAGTACAAACAAAACTACAAATATTTAAAGAGCTGCAATAAAGTTTGTGTAAATTGTAAAATCGAGAAATGAGTGAGACAAGATGGAAGTTTGTAAGCTTATAGTTGTCCTCTCTTAAGGTTATTCCCGATAACGTGGCTATCACAGGTTTAGCGGGCCCACCAAAATTTAAGCAGAATGTGAGCATTCGAAAGGTAAGAATCTCTGCACACTAAATATGCAACAAAGTAACTACAGAAATGTGTTCATGGTTCAGTTTGGATCAGATTTTTTCTAAAAAAAAATCAAATTAATTAAGTCAGTTCTTTAGATATTGGAACCAAATCAAACCAATTAAGTCAGTTTTTTATCGATTCGATTTTTTTTATTTTTCGGTTATTTCGATTTTTTCGGTTATTTATCGGATTTTTTCTTAAATATGAGACATACACTACCAAACACATATTCCGGCGACTATATTTTCAACGTTACACTATCAAACCAATTGCTATTTGAGAAATCTATCATTTACCAATATATATTGATGATAATTGAATTAAATAGTGATGAAAAATTTAATTACTCAATTAAAAATTGATTATTTTTAACATGAAATATATTCTTGTACTTGGCAAAAGAAAAAAATCAAACAAACTAGCAAAGAATTAGATTATTATAATAGCAAAGAACTAGTCTAAAGAATAAATGACTAATATGTACCATAAAAGTTTAGAAACTTTATATAAAAATATACATACATATATATATATATATATATATATATTTAAATAGCTACTTCTATAGTCTGTTTGGTTCGGGGGTTTTCGGTTATTTTTTGATTAAAACCAAAACCAAACCAAATTTGATCGATTTGTAAAATTCAAAACCAAAACCAAACCAAACTTACTGCTATAGTCTGTTTGGTTTGGTTTTTCGGGTTTTTATGAACACCCCTAACTATAGTAACTAACTAACGTGGACAAGTCAGAAAAAAGCCTTTCACGCACAATTACCAAAATAACTGTAACGAAACAGCCGGTCGTTTTAAAAGTTATAGCCCCGTTCTCCCACTTACTGCTCATTTTGTGCTTTATAGTTGTTATGTGACTTGTCGGGGTAGTCGGTTCGGGTCCGGAGAGATCAGAATGAATTGAGACACTTAGTCTCAAAGTTGGAAGCTTAAGTTAAAAGGATTGACCAGATGTTGACTTATAAGTAAAAGACTTCGGAATGGAGTTTTGGCGGTTCCGTTGGCTCTGTTGGGTGATTTTGAACTTAGGAGCGTATCCGGATAGTGATTTGGAGGTCCGTAATTGAATTAAGTTTGAAATGGCGAAAATTAAAAATTTAAAAGTTTGACTGAGAGCGGACTTTGTGGTTACCAGGATTGGAATGGAGTTCCGGGAGTAGATGTAGGTCCGTGGTGTCATTTGTAACTTGTGTGCAAAATTTGGGGTCAATCGGACGTAATTTGATAGGTTTCAGCGCCGTTTGTAGAAGTTGAAATTTCCTTAGTTTCAATAGGCTTGAATTGGGGCGCGATTCGTGTTTTTGATGTTGTTTGAGGTGATGTGAGGGCTCAACTAAGTTCGTATCGTGTTTTAGGACTTGTTGGTATGTTTGATTGAGGTCCCAGGGGCCTCGGGTTGATTTCGAATGGTTAACGGATCGAAAACGGGGATTAGTGCATTGCTGAAGCTGAGAGTTCTCTGGTGTGATTGCACCTGTGAGGGGTTAGCCACAGGTGTGATGCCGCAGGTGAGGCTGGAGTGGCACACGAGCGAGATTTGGCATAGTCTTGGGTATATTGCAGGTGCGGAAAGAATTCCACAGGTGTGGACTCGCACCTGCGCGTGGAGGATCGTAGAAGCGGAAGAGAGCTTGGGGAGGCTGGTCCGCAGAAGCGGACGATTTGCGCAGATGTTCACCCGCAGAAGAGAGATTTGGGACTGCAGAAGCGGTTGGTCAGCGTTAGTGACTTCAGCAGCTGTGGATGGTTGACCGCCGATGAGGTGCCGCAGAAGCGGCTAAATGAATCGCAGACGTGGCTAAATGAACCGCAGAAGCGAAAAAGCTGGGCAAAACTTTTAAATTCAAGGGTTCGCGATTTTTCTTCATTTTGAATATTTCAAGCTTGAGATTATGCGATGTTTGAGAGTAATTTCGAGGGGTTTCTTGAGGTAAGTCCCTTGTGTCATTTTTAATCAATAATCTTGTTTTCCCATTGAATTTTCCACCTAGTTTGTGCGTATTTAAGGTGGAATTTTGGAATTTGAGGCTAGGGATTTAGAGAGTTTGATTTGGGGTTTTGGGTGGCGATTTGGTGTCAGATTTTGATAAATTTGGTATGATTGGACTCGTGGTTGGATGGGTATTCAGATTTTGTGACTTTTATTGGATTCAGAGACGTGGGCCCGGGAGGCGGCTTTTGAGTGGACTTTTTAACTTTTAATTAAAAGCTTAATATTTTCTTATGGAATTGATTCCTTTAGCCCTTGTTGATTGTATCGAACTGTTTGTGACTAGATTCAAGGCATTTGGAGATCGTTTCACGAGGCAAGGGCGTGTTGGAGTAGAGATTTGCACGGTTTAAGGTAAGTAACACTTCTAAACTTGGTTCTGAGAGTATAAATCCCTGAATTATGTGTGATACGATTGGTATGGAGGTGACACATATGCTAGGTGACGGGCGTGTGGGCGTGCACCATAGAAATTGTGATTTGATTGTCCCCGTGGAGTTGCATACTCAAATAATCATGTCAATACCCACATATCCTCCACATATTAGAGAAATTGAGTTGAGACTCATGTTAAAATCATGTTTAGGCCAGGTACCGATATGTTTTGGGACCCACAGAGGTCATGTTGCTGTTGAATTACTTGTTTAGTTTACAATTATGTACTCAATCCTATCTATCATTGTATATTGTATCTCAGTCTCTGTTGCCATTCATTGATATATCATATCATCATGTCGGGCTAATTTTCATGACATTGTGAGCCCGAGAGACTGGAGAGGTAAATGACTGAGTGAGGCTGAGTGCCTGATTTTGAGTGATATTTCTGGAATCAGGCTGCACGCCGCAACATACTTTTATTGATTTATGCCTGGATTTGGCTTATTATAGTGCTTGAGGGATGGATCTTCCCTGGGCATGGATCTTGCCTAATTATTTACATTGAGAGATGGATCTTCCCTGGGCTGGATTGGCCCTATACAATACTAAGTGACTGAATGTTAGTTGATCTTTATATTGAGGGATAGATCTTCTCTGGGTTGGATTGGCCATATACAATACTGAGTGATTAAGTATTCTAAGAGTATGAGTTCACAAGACTTCTATTGTAGTGCATCCCATACAACATGTACTTTGGCATGTAGATAGAGAGATGTCACATTCCTCATATCATTCTGAGTTTATCTAATTTACTAGTATTAAGTTTATCTGTTGAACTAGAAAGCATGCCTATATTTTTGTACAGTTAATTCTATATCGAACTGTACCTGTTGAGCTCGTCACTACTTTCAGTCTAATATTTAGTCTTATTACTTACTGAGTTCCTGCACCTCGTGTGCAGATTCAGGCATTTCTGGGCACGACGGTCGTTGATTGCGGAGTCCGATCATTTGGAGATCATCGAGGTAGCTGCTGGACGTTCGCAGACCTTGACTCTCCTCCCTTATCTTTCATGTTATTTATTTCAGTTTTATTTTCTAGAGGGTGTACTGATAAGTGGAGATTTTGACTACTTATTAGCGCCTTTTAGCTTTCGTTGTAGTCCAAAAGTGCTTAATTATAATTTCAAAAACTGATGAAATATGCTTAATTGCAGGAGTATTGGAAAATGATCCACTAAGATGAAAGTCAACTCAAGAAGGAGTAATCTGAACTCAAAGATAAAAATTAGGCACAAAAGCTCAAGTGCAGACCACAGATTTTCATCTGCGGCCGTAGAATATGAAGGAAATTTAACAAAGTCCAAGTGCAAAGTACAGACCGCACAATTATTGTGCAGCCGCAGAAGCTATGCAAGAGCTAAAGTTTAGAGAGTCTCATTTCAAGATCAAAAAGAAATGCGGACCACACAATAATAGTGCGGCCGTAGAAATTAGCTACACGCCGCACTCAGAAATGTGCGGTCCGCAGAAGATCCCTGTGCGGCCGCACCAAGAATTGTGCGGACCGCAGAATATGAGAGATGCAGCCGCAATCCAGAATTGTGTGGCCGCAGAGTCAACTCCTATCAATACTAAAGAGAAGTGCGGACCGCACATGGAATTGTGCGGCCGCAGAACCTCCGAAAGGGAATTGTTGTCCGAAAACTCCACCTTTGTATAAATAGACTAGTTTCACGAAATTAGGTTAAGTTTGGAATGTTGAAAGTCCTGTAGCCGTTTTTTCTTGCCTCTTTATGCAACTTTAGCTTACATTGGTGATATAACATTGGATTTTTATCTTTTAATCTTGCAATGTGAGTTTTATCATCTTTTCTTCTTTATTTGTTTCTAAACCCATTATGAGTAGCTAGATTTCTAACTAGGGTTGTGACCCAACCCTAGTGTGTAAATCTAATGGATGTTTGATTTATTCCTTGTTTATGGTTGGGTGTTGATTATTTAGCCTTGTTCTTACTTTTATTTGAAGATTTAATGCTTGCAAACAATATCTCATGCCTAATTGACTTGGTCTCTTCTTGATAAAGAAATACTTAGTCTAAGAAAACTTGGCTAACAAGAATTTGGGATAAAATCAAGATATTGATAGTCCCAATTAAAGGGTTGAACCTAGAGATAGTAAAACACGACTTGAGCATTTTATCAACTGTTTTGTTCAATACCCATTTGGACTTGAGAAAGCCAAACTGGGCAAAATCACTCTCTTACCGAGAGGTATTGAGTGGGTACTTGATTGTTGATAGCTATAATACACCCCGACCAATGAAACAAGCTTTATAGTGTACAATGTATTAGGCAAATACCTAGGTGAAGGTCATAGCCCTAGGCCTTTTACATTATTTGAAAACAACAACAAAGACAATTTCTTAGTTTTAATTATTTATCTTGCAATCTTAGTTTAAACTAGATGTAGAATCAACCAAACCTTGTGGAAGTGTAATTTAAGATAGTTTAAGCTCATTCACCACAATATATACCTCTAAATCCGATTTATATAGCTCCCTGTGGAATTCGACCCCTACTCTCTGCTGGTTATTACTATTGCATCGACCATTTCATAACCTCAAATAGAGGCATGACTTGGACGAGATCAATTTTTGGCGCCATTGTCGGGGAGCTGAAAACGGATTTAGCTATATATTTGGTTTTGTATGTGAATTGTCTTCTTTTCCTTCCGTGTTACTAATCTTTTTGGTGAAACAATTGTAGGTGAAACAATGGCTCTCAACAACAATGCTCCTCTGGGAAACATGCCTTTAGGGGATGTGGATGTGGAAGATGACCAAGTTGAAGAGGTTCCTCTTGAACCTCAAGAAAATAGACGAGGCCGACCGTCTCAAGACAACGTTCCCGTTCCACCCCCACCTCCATCAAGAGCGGCTCCACACCGAGTGTTGCTGAATGAAGGGTATGCAAGTGCCATAGTCCCGCCTCGCATTAGGACAGGCAACTTTCAAATCACAAATGTTATGCTCACATTGCTAGAGCAACAGGGATTCTTCACTGGGGCTCCGAATCAAAATGCGTACAAATACTTGAAGGGGTTTGTAGACACTTGCTGGGGGAGTAAACAGACAAACATCTCCGAGGATACTTTAAGGTTTAGGCTATTTCCTTTCTTTCTACGGGGGAAGCCTTGGATTGGTTAGAAAGTTTGCCAAACCATTCCATCCATACATAGGATGAATTGGCGGAGAAATTTATTTCCAAGTTCGTTTCTCCCGGGCATATGGCTACTCTTAGAGATGATATTCTAGCATTCAAACAAGAACCCAATAAGCCATTGCATGAAATTTGGGAGAGGTACCGAACTATGGTAAAAGAGTGCCCAAACAATGACATGACGGAGGCTATGATTCAACAAACTTTCTACAAGGGGATGAATACTACCAATCAATGCGTGGTGAACTAACTTGCCGATGGAAATTTCATGACAACGCCATATGTGGAAGATTGTGAGATATTAGATGAAATGGTGGATACTTCATCGGCGTGGCAAAGTAGAGCAAATATTTCTCAAGGTGATCCAAACGTGATTCACCTACATAACGAATTGTATGATCATGGGAAAGTAATTGCCAAGTTGACCACCACAATGAATCAATTAGCCAAGGCACAACTTCAACAAGTGCAAGGTCCTAAGCAAGTCAATGCAATGGAGGGAGTTAATATGATGGTAAACAAGAGAAGGCAAAAGGGTCCTCAAGTACAAAACCGTGCGGAACATTATGTGCAAATAGATAGTGGGTTTGATCACGATGAATCTTACAATGAACAAGAGGAGGAAGTACAATATGTGAATAACTTCCAAGGGCAAAGAAACAACTCTCAAGGCCCGAATCAACAACAATGGTGACCTCATGGTAATCAAAGGAATTGGAATTCTAGCAACCACGGTAATTGGAATGGTGGTAACAACCAAGGGAATTAGAACAATCAAAACAATCAAGGAAATTGGAATGGTCAAAATAACCAAGGCAATTGGAGTGGCAATAGTCAAGGATATTGGGCAGGTAACAACCAAGGGGGATGGAACAATAACCAAGGAAATTGGGGGTCGGGCTTTTAAAGGCCCCCGATATATCAACAACCGAGCAACCCGCCTCCTTATCCTTCTCATGGTCCAAGCTCTTCCAACAATGAGATGAGATGAATTGAGAACATGTTCAAACAAATGACGGAAAAGAATGCCGACTCCGATGCCCAACTAGCCTCTCGCAACACTTTAATTCGCAATTTAGAAGTTCAATTGGGGCAAATCTCATAAGATTTAAACACTCGTCCTAAGGGGGCACTACCAAGTGACACGGTGGTGAACCCAAAGGGAGGGAACAACACGGGACATGCCATGGCCGTTACTACAAGGAGTGGAAAAGGTGGAGATGCACCCACCTCAAGTCAAAAGAAAATTATGGATGATGAGCAAGTGGCACAAGAAGATGAGATACCGAACAATGTGGTGCAAACAAATGATGAAGTAAGAATTGATATTGATGACAATGTGGAGGATACTCAAGAGGAAGTGAACCCGTCTAGGGAGCACATTGTTGACATACCGGAGCTGATAGTGCCAAAGGCTAAGGAACCAATGCCAATGCCTCCTCCTCTATATCCTCAAAGGCTTGCTAAGCAAAATGGCGAGAATCAATTCAAAACGTTCATTGACATGATGAAGTGCCTATCTATTAATATGCCATTGGTTGAGGCTTTGGAGAAAATGCCCGGTTATACAAAGTTCATGAAGGACTTGGTGACAAAGAAGCGATCGATGAATTGTGAAACTATAAAGATGACTCATCAAGTGAGTGCAATTGTGAATTCAATGGCTTCTAAAGTGGAATATCTTGGCGCTTACACAATCCCTTGTACCATTGGAAGTGCCGACTTTGCTAAAGCTCTTTGTGATCTTGGGGCAAGTATCAATTTGATGCCCTATTCGGTTTTCAAGACTTTGGAAATTGGGAAACCAAGACCCATATCTATGAGATTACAAATGGCAGATCGTACCATGAAGAGACCGTTGGGTATAATTAATGATGCGTTGGTTCGTATTGATAAATTCATTCTCCCGGAGGATTTTGTTATTCTTGATTGTGAGGTTGATTATGAGGTGCCGATCATTCATAGGAGACCTTTCCTTGCTACGGGGAAGGCTCTAATTGATGTGAAAGCTGGATAACTTATATTCCGGGTTGGTGATGAAAAGGTGGTTTTCCATGTGTGTAAATCTATGAGGCAACTCAATAGCAATGAGGTGTGTTCTTTCGTAGATTTGGTGACCGATGTGATTGTGGACGAATCAAGTGCCGTGATGAATGTTGATGATACATTGGAGGTTGTCTTGCTCAATTGCAATGATGAAGAAATGGAGGGTTGCGTGAAATGTGTGAACTCTTTGCAAAGGATGTGGTCGTACACTTATGAGCCCCGCAAATTGTCCTTGGATCTTGAGAATAAAACCACTCCTCCAACAAAGCCTTCAATTGAGGAGCCTCCCATCTTGGAGTTAAAGCCATTACCTCCACATCTTCGGTATGAATTTCTTGGCCCTTCTTCTACTTTACCATGCAGGTAGACTCCACATTGGCGGTACTACAAAAGAGAAAGAAGGCCATTGAATGGAGTTTGGCAGATATTCGGGGGATAAGCCTCGTATTTTGCATGCACAAGATTAATTTGGAGGAAGGTGCCAAACCATTTATTGAACATCAAAGGAGACTCAATGAAGTCATGCAAGAGGTTATCAAAAAGGAGATCGTAAAGTGGTTGGATGCCGGGGTTGTCTACCCCATTTCTAACAGTTCGTAGACTTCTCCGGTGCAATGCAGGGAGGGGGGG
>AWOL01S0025418.1:34911-45175 GCA_000715115.1 Nicotiana otophora
GATAACAATGAGTTGATTCCAACAAGAATGGTGACCGGGTGGAGACTGTGTATGGACTATCCGAAGCTAAACAAAGTCACAAGGAAAAACCATTTCCCATTACCCTTTCTTGACCAAATTCTTGATAGGTTGGCGGCCGTGCGTTCTATTGTTTTCTAGATGGAAATTCAGGCTACAATCAAATCCTTATTACCCCGGAAGATCAAGAGAAAATAACCTTCACTTGTCCCTATGGCACTTTCGCTTTCAAGCGGATGCCATTTGGCTTATGCAATGCACCGGTAACTTTTCAACGGTGTATGATAGTGATCTTTATGGATATGGTAGAGGACTACCTTGAAGTCTTCATGGATGACTTTTCGGTAGTCGGGGATTCCTTTGATGATTGCTCGGCAAATTTGGATAAGGTTTGTGAAAAAACGAACTTGGTGTTGAATTGGGAGAAATGCCATTTCATGGTCGAGAAGGGTATTGTCCTTAGCCACAAAATTTCAAAGAAGGGAATAGAGGTCGACAAGGCAAAAATAGAGGTGATTTCTAAACTTTCACCTCCAACATGCGTGAAAGGCGTGAGAAGTTTCTTGGGTCACGCGGGGTTCTACCGGCATTTCATAAAGGGTTTTTGCAAGGTGGTGAACCCCTTGTGCAAGCTTTTGGAGACAGATGCTAAATTTGACTTTAATGATGATTGCATGAGAGCATTCAAATTGCTCGAGTTTAAGTTGACAACTACTCCCATTATCACTGCCCTGAATTGGAGCATTCCTTTTGAGCTCATGTGTGATGCTAGTGATGTGGCGGTTGGAGTAGTTTTGGGGAAATGTATCAACAAGATCTTTCATCCAATCTACTATGCTAGTATGATAATGAATGATGCCCAAGTCAATTACACTATGACCGAAAAAGAGCTCCTTGCCATTGTGTTTGTTATTAAGAAGTTCCGCCCATACTTGATGGTTGCAAAAGTGATTGTCCACACGGATCATGCGACACTTCATTACCTTATGAGAAAGAAAGATTCCAAAGCCCTGTTGATGAGATGGGTGCTTTTGTTGCAAGAGTTTGACATAGACATCCAAGACCGAAAAGGAAGTGAAAACCAAGTGGCAGACCACTTGTCTTGTTTGGAGGAGGAGGGGAGGCCGCATGATGGCCTTGAAATAAATGACCCCTTCCCCGATGAGCAACTCTTAGCCATTTCAATGAAAGAGGTGCCTTGGTTCGCGGATCTAGCAAATTATCTTGTGAGTGGTATCATTCCGGTTGAGTTGTCTTCAAACCAAAGGAAGAAGCTCAAACGGGATTGTCAAGACTATTATTGCGATGAACCGTACCTTTTTCGGATTTGTACTGATGGAGTGATTAGAAGATGTGTACCGGAGGAGGAACAATGTAAAATTCTTGGGGCTTGTCATTCTTCGCCATATGGTGGTCACCATGGTGGAGCAAGAATGTTGGCCAAAATGTTAAGTTATAGTTTTTATTGGCCCACTCTTTACAAGGATGCAAGTGATCTCGCCAAGCGTTGTGATGAATGTCAAAGGGCCGGTGGAATCTCAATGAAAAATGAAATGCCCCTCACCACCATTTTGGTAATTGATATTTTTGATCCCTCTGGTATTGACTTCATGGGTCCCTTTGTGAGTTCTTGTGGAAATACCTACATCTTGGTCGCGGTTGATTATGTTTCCAAATGGGTTGAGGCCGTTGATTTACCCAACAATGAAGCGAGAAGTGTGGTGGCATTTTTGAAGAAGAATATTTTCACAAGATTTGGTACTCCAAGTGCGATAATAAGTGACGGGGGATCACATTTTTGCAACGAATATTTTGATAAATTACTCACCAAGTATGTCACTCATAAAGTGACGACTCCCCATCATCCACAAGCAAACGGTCAAGTGGAAGTCTCCAACCGGGAGATAAAGAGCATTTTGTCCAAAACTGTGAATATAAACAGGGCGGATTGGTCCAAGAAACTTGATGATGCTTTATGGGCTTATCAGACTGCTTTCAAAACTCCTATCCGGATGTCTCCATACCGGTTGGTGTTTGGCAAAGCTTGTCATCTCCCGGTGGAACTTGAGCACAAGGCCATGTGGGCTTTAAAGAAATTAAATCTTGATTGGGAAGAAGCTGCCACCTTGTGGGTTCCATATTTGAATGAATTAGATGAATTTTGTTACCATGCATATGCAAGTTCGTCCTTGTACAAAGAAAGAATGAAGTACCTTCATGACAAAGACATCCGAAACAGGGAATTCAAGGTGGGTGATCTTGTTTTGTTGTTCAACTCACGATTGAAGATGTTCCCCGGAAAGTTGAAATCTAAATGGAGTGGTCCCTTTGAAATTGTGGGTATGACACCTTTTGTTGCATTGGACTTGAAGAACAAAACTGATGAGGTATTCTGAGTAAATGGTTACCGAGTGAAGAATTATTTGGGACAAGCTGATGGTGGCCACGTGGTGGCAATGATTCATTTGAAGTGATGTAATCTGCGTCGTGCCGCAACGTTAAATCAGGCGCTTCTTGGGAGGCAACCCATGTTTCTTTTTCTTTTTCTTTTTCTTATTCTTTAGATAGGTCTTGTTTTGTGCTAACTGGTTTTGAAGTGTGTTGCAGGAATGAGTGTGCTTTGCAGGAACTGTGCTCAGAAAAAATGGCTAAGTGTGAGAAACAAATGCGGACCGCAAAATTTTGAATGCCACGACAGAAAGGGATCTGCGGCCGCACAACTGGAGATCAAAGAATTGCAAACTCTCTGAAGTTTGCCTATCATAGAAATGGCCAAACTGCGATCGCATAAGGAAATGTGCGGTCCGCACCCAAATTTGCGGCCGCACTCAAAAATGTGCGGACCACAGATCAACAAAGGGTAAATATGTAACAGGTAAAGGGGTGCGGACAACACATGAACTTGTGCGGCCGCACTCATCTCTTGAACTCTTTCCCTAACCGTTCAAGTATAAATAGTAGCCTTCTCATTACTGTTGAGACTTTACGAACTCTGAACAATTAACACAAAGGCAAACACAATGCACTCAACTGATTCACGCATCTAACACTCATTTCATCATCTTTGATTCTTCCTTAGCATCACTACTTTACTAGTATGTTCAATTCATCTTTAAAATTTTCATTTTTCTTAATTTTGTTCATAATTAGTTTAGTTATTTTTAGGCCTAATGTCAAATTCATCATCACGTGAGCTTAAATTTGTGTGGGTAACTTCCTATTTGCTATTTGGGGGATGGGTAAATTGTGTATCATGTCTAAATTGTGCGTGAGTTAGAAACCCTAAGAATTTGCCCGATAAAGTTTTGAATTGTGCGCCCTCACAAGGAATTGTGCGGTCCGCAGAGCAAGGGCACTTGGTGTAGAATGATTATACGGTACACAAAAATTAAACCGCGAACGTAGAAAAGTGTGTATGGCCACAAATCAAGCAATTCACTGTCTTCAGAGAGTTATCATTTTTGAAGTTTTAATGTCCGGCCGCACCCAAAATTGTGCAGACCATACTTCAGATGTGCGGTCCGCACTTCCCCAACCTGCAACATGTTTTGTTCTGCAAATTTTATGCTTACCTGCACTTAACTAGAACTGACTCTTATTGATATTTCCGTGCAGAATATGGTTAGATCACGTGATCGTGGTGATACATCAAAGGGGAGGGGTGAACCTTCCAGAGGCAGAGGCAAAAACACCTTACCACTCGCCCTCTAAAATGTGATCAGTAAGAAGGCAACAACATGCCGAGATAGACAGCCGGAGCCCTCTGAATCAAGTTCATATGCCCCGTCTAAGGAAGCATCGGAGGGCGACTCAGTGCAAAGGTAGCCTGCTATGATATCACAACCACAGCTGCCCAGGACAGATATTGATTGAGAAATGAGTCTACCTCTTCTGAGGGTACTTCTGAGGGGTCGGAAGGGAACAGTCAGGCTTCAGAGCCTTCATCTACACATGCCCCCGACACACCAGCTACTATAGTGGAGCTGGATGAGATCCTGGATGATGGCCGGGGTGATAGCAGAGTTTCAGGCCTCGAGAGGTCAAAGAAGAAAGAAGTTTGGGAAGATAGGTTTGTGAGCCTGACTGCATTCAACAGGTTCCGAGAGTGGTGGCCACAGAGATCGCTCACTCTTGAGTGGCACTTTGTGTTGGAAGATCTGGATAGATACAACCCAAATGTGTTAAGACAATTTCTAGAGAGAAAAGGGTGGACATGGTTCACTCAAAGTGTAGTAGATGACAAAGAGCACTTGGTCCGGTAATTTTATGCCAATGTGGCACACATCAAGAATGGGACCAAAGTGACGAAAGTGAGGAACTTGAAAGTGAGGTTTGAACAAACCACCATGAACACATACCTAAGGTTGGAGGATGTGGAGCCGGTGCAATACTTGGAAAAGCTAGCTATGAGCGATGCAGCTCGCCCATGGCTAGCTGAGCTTCTCGCAACTTTGGGACCACCACCACCATAGATCATAGCAGGGGTTCCTATTCAGCGGAACACCCTCAACTTTGAAGCAAAAGGTTGGCTGACATTTGTGTGCAGTCGAATAGATCCAAGCCAGAATGAAAACAATCTCCCAATCCCACGGGAAGTCCTAGTTGCCTCCATCATGGCCGGGTACCTAATCAATGTGGGTGCCATCATGTCGGCCAACATATCTCTGGTCATTAGGCAGGGTGACAACTCCTATCTGTATCCCAACACCATCACGGAGTATCTTACGGATGCGGGGGTGGAGTCCAAGAGCTTCGATACGAAGGTTCGGGCTAAGAAGCCCTTCACCTGGTACTCTCTGAAGGACCAGAGGAACCCGAAGAACAAGGGTAAGTCGACTACTACCGCAGGCCAGTCTGATGAGCCGTCGGTGGTAGTTGCCGATTCAGCAACCATGCCTTCCACAGTAGTCATGCCTTCCATAACAGCCGGGCCTTTCATCGATATAGCTGACATGCCTCCACCTTTATCTTTAAGGCCATCAACATCAGATCTGTCCTCTTCTACTTATCCACTTTCTGCGCTGCGAGTCTCCTAGGCACTGGCGAGTCTTAACAACTGGATACAGACAGCTACTGCAAAGCTGTCTGACCTATCCAGTGCTGTTGCAGCACAGACTTCTACCCGAGCATCCCAAATTCCTCCGACAGTGGAGGAAACTTTGAAAAAGATATTGGAGAATCAGAAGACCATCATGGACACTTTGATGGCGCATGGGAGAGCAATTGAGGATCTTGGGAAGCAGGTGAAGAAGATGAGGAAATCTCAGGCTTCAAAGAAATCAGTTGACAGGTTGAGACGAGAGGTGACCAAGATAGCAGCCGCTGGAGACCTTCCACTTGACTTACTGATAGAGACAGCTCCAGCAGTACCAGTAGACCCAGCAGCACCATCAACACCAGTGGCACCAGCTGGCCAGTCTGAGGAGCCAGACCTCGCTGTCCACATTGCTGAAGCGGTGCTACAGATGTTCACCAACCCAGCTACTCCCCGAAGAGAGGATGATGAGATCCAGTTGGAGGAGCCTGAGTGAGGTGATGCTGCTATGGACACAGAGACCACATAGGGAGTCCTCTATACTCTTTCCCTTCCTTGTTTTTATTTTGTTAAGCATTGAGGACAATGTTTATTTTTATTCGAGGGGTAGAGTTTATTTGATTTGATATTTGACATTGGCATGTAATAACTGATAATATTCTCTTTTTATTTTCATTATGTACATATTCTTCTCTCTCTCAATTGACGTATATATTTTCTTTTTTCCTCTCTCATTTTGTATATTCATTTATGCTTTCAGTAGCTTACTTTATAGCTTCTTTATTTTGTTTTCTTAGTAATCAATATTTAGTCTAATAGCTTCTTATTTATTTTAATAGCTTCTTTTTAATTTAGTAGTTTGTTTTCATGTTTAAGCGAAGCCTTTGATTTTCTTAATGTCACGGTTCTTTCCAAAGATGATTTTTGTGTTAACCGGGTGACTCTTCCCAATGATGGATAGCGCGATAACCTTCTAAAGGCATTGAGTCCGTTTTTTATGTTTAGGTGAGAACAATAGTAATAGTGAATAAGAGAACCTATCTCAACAAGTTGAATTTGAAGTCAGGTATAAACAAGCAAGCTTCACCAACACATGAAACTGTAACCTTATCTCTTGTAGGTAGATGTACTTTATCCTTAGAAACCTTCCTAGCATGAACTCCACCTTTTACTAAGTTTTTAGTTGATGTTATGTGATGTGTAATACCATAATCAACAATCCATTCATTTGTAAAACTACTAGTCATCAAGCAAGTAGCAATACCTGCCATGTTAGCTTGGCTATCATTGGTGTCTTTGCTCAACGGTCCTAGGATCTGTTTGTATTGCTCCTCAGTGAAGTAAGGTCCTTTTCTAGCTAGAGTAGTCTGTAAATCAGCAGGTGAAGAACTTTGGGACTGAACATCAGCACTCCCACATATACTATTCACAACATTGATAGATTGTTGAGTGCCAAACTGTCCTCCAAATTTTCCATTACCACGTCGAAACTGTCCACCAGTGTTGTTGTTACTAAACTTCTTTTTTCCTTTAAAATCTTCAGGTTATCCTATGATTTTATAGCAATTCTCCTTTGTGTGACCTCTAAGTCCACAATGTTCACATTACATAAAAGGTTGCTTTCACTTGTATCCTTGACCTCTGTCAACTTGCATGGCCATTGGATTATTATTTTTACTTAAGGAGCTCATACCAGAAGAGGAATGCTGAGACTCATCTTCAGTTACCATAGCATACACCTGATTAATAGATGGTTTATTGGATTTCATTTGTCTCGTAGCTTGATCATAAGAATCATTCAAGCCACTGAGGAGTTGTAATAACCTCTGTTGTTGAAGGTGTTCAACATATTCTCTTGAATTGGGGCAGGTACCATGGCATCATACTCATTCAACAAACCTTTCAATTTAGTGAAGTAAGTATAGACAGAATCTGTACCTTGAGATAAAGTAGCAATAGCTCTGTGAATCTGGAAAATCCTCATGCGATTGACCTTATCAAATCGTTCTCTTAGATCTTTCCGGACCAAATGAGCATTCGAGGCATACACAAATTGCATTACATGTTTTTCACTGTTCATGCAATTTTTTCTCACATGACTCCTTTGTGCAAGTGCTAGTCACAAACCTTAGCTTTCTCTTCACCAATAGAGCGATCTTCATCGTCGCCCATAGTTCTCAGATCCTGTGAGCTTCACAACGATTAGGACAACGTCGGGAGTGTCCAATGGACCAAGGTATAGTGTATCCGTATAAGGAATTCTTGATTCTTCCATTGAAGAGCTCAGATTCAGAAATTACTCATTAAATGAAGAATCAACAAATTCAAGGAAGCTGCAAATCACATTGATTAATTCGCGCGGATTATCAGTATCGTCCGCTCTAATACCATGCTAAAATCAATGTTAATATGCACTTGAAGCCTCAAGCTTGACAGGTTTATAATGGAGGAAGTTTCTAGAGAGGAGAAGAAGAGACCATTTTAGAGGCAAAATGAAAGCTATTGTTTCAGTAGGTGCTGTGCAAGGTTGTTATATACAAGAATTCCAAATTAACCGATTAACTAATTAACTTAACCAATAAAATGCTGCCACATCATCCTTACTAAACTAACAATTATAACTAACAGCTAGCTAACTAAAGACTAACTAACAAACTAACAATTACAAGTCATAATAATAAGCATATGTAAAGGTAGAGAGAGTATTATGTACTACTTTAGTAGAATCCAATGGCTTTTTCTTAGACTCCACATTTGTATTAGGTTATCTATTAAATATATATATATATAAAACTTTAATTATGAATTCAGTAACTAAAATGAGCTATAAATTCAGTTGTAAGTTCAGAACCCATAAACTTCAAATTCTTATTCCGCCTCTAAGCATATGACCTCATTATCGCCATCAATTATAGTGTGATGTATCTTCCCCCAACTCTCTCTCTCTATATCTATATACACACACAATATACCTGGTAATTGCTCCTTGAGCTATAGCGCTGTATTCTTTGGGCGATGTTCCACCTTCAACAATAGAAGGAGAAGATATATCATTGGTGACCAATGTGACCCTAATGAGTTTGTCCCTAGCTAATAAGATGTGAATTAACAATGGGAAATCAATTCCCTTGATGAAGTCTAGACACTCAAATTTGAACTCAAAAGGCAAATATTTCACTTTATCATAGAAACACATTAATACCAACTGGTTTTTTTGACTAGTTAAAATAAAATTTACTAACAAATTCGAACAAACATAAATGAAACAAAAACGATATAGTTGTATGCAGCATACAAGGTCAAGTCATATGTTATCAAACGAACCTATACTAGGGCATACCAGGGCCAATTTAATTAGAGTGCTTGTCAAACGAAGCAAACTTAAGATATTCGGGGCTGAAGTTTATATGAAAGCAGTGCAAATTAACTTCAGATATTTGAGTTTGAAAGCCGCTTGTAGCAGTGCAAACTTCAGACCCACATATATGAAGTTCTCTTACAGCAGCACAAACTTTGAACACATTAGTTCAAAGTTCACGCCCAAATATTAATTAGCTACTCTAAACTTATCACACTTTAACTAATTTTAAGTGTGACCTGAAATTCGGCTATGACTTAAATCGTGACCTGAAATTCGGCTATTTGTGCACTTCGCCCATTTTGTGGCAGTTGGTTTGTATTGGCCCCAACTTCTTTAGTCTACATATATTTGGATTGGGTTTTGGATGCTTCGAAAACCAGGACAAAGGGTTTCACAAAGGGTGATTCTTCACAGGAGAAAACTGCTCGGTTTGGCCCTTTAGAGCAAAAATACCATCAATATTAGTTAATTCACAAATACTATTAATATTAATTAATTATTTATAATATTATACTAATATTAGCCCAATTAAATATTTATATGCTTGTCCCTCTCTTTAGTCTATCTAGTAAAAATAAAAAAGCAAATGCAAACCATATGCAATATGCATATAAATGAAGATCGATCATTTCGTTGCTCAATCCAATAATTTTTGTGACATGACATTCTACATCAATGACCAGTCAAATTTTAAATACAAAATGGAGTTTTCCAAATCCAAAAACTTGCAACTAATCTAGAACTAAACTGAATAGTAAATCGTAGATACAATAGTTGCAAGAAAAGTACAAATGAAAAAACAAAAAGCAAAAAGATTTATCATATGTTTCCTGAGTCCTGAGAGAAGATAAAGAATAGTATTCTCATTGTTGTATTTTTGAAACTGAAATTTGTTTTGAGCGAGTATTGTTGAAATACATTGGGTACATCTCAAGGAGATTAAATCACAATTTTGGGATGATTTGATTGAAATTTGAGGTAGTTTGAATTAAAATTTAAGCCAAGTTCAAAATAGAAGATGAATATGGAATAAGATGCAAAGTGTATCACCATGTATCATGTGTATATCCCATATGTATTCCTTGTGTATCTCTTATACATCCATGTATAGATGTGTATGAGATATATGTTAGATATGTGTCGTAGAGAAATTTTTAAACTTGATTTTAACTATGAATTTTGACTCCAAATAAGTCTAATTTACCTCCAATCTTTTTAAAACTTGTGTATTGTCTCGTCTATGTGTGTTTATGTGTTTTTAGTGAATTCCAACATAACCATTGAAAAAGAATCTTTTTTTGTAGGCTTTTTGAATAGTATATATTACTGATAATTTTTTGTGGCTATTTTTGAAAGCATGACTTAATAACTAATTTTCCAAATCATCCCTACAGACACAGTCACACAGTGCAAGAACCAATATGTATGTGTCTTCATTAGGCGGCGTCATACTGAGAAGTGAGAAGACCCAATTAATTTCCTTCATATTTTCTTATTGTAGGTCCATGTATATTTATATTTATATTTATATTTTTATTATATTAAAAACACAAAATCTTTAACAAAATATTGTTCGTCTTTTTTATTCTTTTAAAATAGAATTCATTCTAAACAAAATAGTTATTTATTATTTTTCAAATATTTTAGACTTTAAAATCAACTAAATATTTTACTTATTAAATCTTTTCTTGCTTGAACTATGTAGTGCTTCTTCATTAGTTTAGTTTTGTTTTTTTGCCTAATTTGATGTTATCTTTTTTTTTTTTCCTATTAAGTTCTCACATTTTAAAATCTATTTTCTAAAACAATTGTTATTAGAGTTTTAGATTCTTCATCAGCAACTCCCCCCC
>AWOL01S0025418.1:53731-65722 GCA_000715115.1 Nicotiana otophora
GGGGGGGGGGGGGGGGGTTATAAATTTGAGATTTAGACCTCAAATTAAGGTCGGATTTAGAAACTTCTTACATAATCGGGCTCGGGGGTGAATGGGTAATTGAGTTTTGGTCTGAATCTCGGGTTTTGACCAAGCGAGCCCGGGGTTGGCGTTTTTTGATTTTTTCCTAAATCATTAAAAATTAAATCTTTTTCACTCATGGGTAGAGATTTAGACCTCAAATTAAGGTCGGATTTCGAAACTTATTACATAATCGGGCTCGGGGGTGAATGAGTAATTGGATTTTGGTCTGAATCTCGGGTTTTGACCAAGCGAGCCCGGGGTTGACATTTGTTGACTTTTTCCTAAATCATTAAAGATTAAATCTTTTTCACTCATGGGTAGTTTTTAAGGATTATTTTGAATTGTTTGAATGATATTTGGTTAGATTCGATTGGTTTGGAGGCGAATTTTAGAGGAAAGGTCCCGATTGAGCTTTGATTTGATTGCGGAGCGAGGTAAGTATCATGGTTAACTTTAACTTGAGGAATTATGACTTGTTTGCCTATTTGCTACATGTTTAATGTGTGGGTACAACGTATATGTGAGGTGACGAGTACTTATGCGTTGTTGTTGGGTTAAAGCATGCGGGTGGAACTTGTTTCTTTGTGATTTATTGCCTCGTTATTTATAATATCTATGCTTAGGTTAGGTTATTACTTATTTGACCATTCCTTCTGTAATTATTGCTTATTTAGTAATTGTTGAGTATTTTGGAAGTTGAAGTTTGGTATCTTGGCATCATATTTGGCGTTAAATACATTCTCCGCATTATTTATTTCCCGAATTTATGTTATCTTTATTACATGGTAAGAAAGAATGTTAAAGCATGAAGGGTGAGGTCGTGCCATTACATTAATCTCATTTATCGATTAATACATAGTAAGGAAGAGAATTAAAGCACGAAGGGTGATGCCATGCCATTTATATCATTTATTCATTATATTATGGCGAGGAAGAGAGTAAAAGTACTAAGGGTGATACCGTGTCATTCATCTCATTTATTCATTGTTACATAGTGAGATCGAGAGTAAAAGCACGAAGGGTGATATCGTGCCATTTCATTTTTACTTATGTCATCATTTCATGGTAAGGATGAGAGTAAAAGTACGACGGGTGATGCCGTGCCATTTTTATATCATTGGTTTCTCTGTCTTCATTGGTTGATGACTTACTTGACTAGTACGTGCTGTCATTTTTGTCGTAGTTATCGTATCTTCCCCCTTTCGCATGTCCCCTCCCAGTTGGTACATTGTTAATCTCTGTTGTTGTTACTGCTTCGTATATATATACTTGCACATATTTATTTATATATGTGTCCCATCATAGCCTTGTCACTACCTCGTCGAGGTTAGACTTGACATTTACAGAGTACATTGGGTCGGTTATACTCATACTACACTTCTGCACTTCTTGTACAGATTCTGGTATGGGTCCCTGCAATGACCCAGCAGGTCGTTTGAGTATTTAAGCTCCGATCCCCTATTTTATGCTCCCTCTGTGTTATATTATGATTACGTGACTTGTCAGGGTGGTTGGTTTTGGTTTAGGGTGAGTTTCAGAGTGTAATGGGATACATAGTCCCTAAGTTGGAGGTTTAAGTTGTTAGAGTTGACCGTAGTTTGATTTATGTGAAGATGACTCCGGAATGGGGTTTTGATGGTTCTGATAGCTCCATATGGAGATTTTAGTCTTAGGAGTGTGTCCGGATGTCGATTTAGAGGTCCGTAGGTCGTTTCGGCGTAAATTGGTGAAAATTGGAAAGCTTAAAGATTTTTGGAAGTTTGACCGGGAGTGAATTTTTTGATATCGGGGTCGGATTCTGATTTCGGAAGTTGGAATAGGTCCGTAGTATCAATTATTACTTGTGTGCAAAATTTAGTGTCAATCAGAGTTGTTTTGGTATGAATCGGCGTTGGTTTCAAAATTTAGAAGTTCATAGTTCACAGGCTTGAATTTGGGTTGCGACTCGTAGAATTCATGTTGTTTGATATGAATTTTGGCCTCGAGTAGGTCCGTTATGTGTTTTGGAATTTGTTGGTATATTCGGACAGGGTCTCGGGGGCTCCGGGTGTGATTCAGATCGATATTAGATCATTTTAGACTTGTGTAAATCTGCTGAAGCTGTGATGTTTCTGGTGTATTCGCACTTGCGGAGGGATTGACCGCAGTTGCGGGCTCGCAAAAGCGAGCTCTTGGTCACATACGTAGTTTTGGTTATGCCAGTTGGGGGTGCAGAAGCGGAATAGTTTCCGCAGAAGCGGCTTCTCTTTTGCGGTGAGGAGAAGAGCATGAGCGACTATGGTGGTCGCAGGTGCGCATGCGGAGGTGCGGCCCTTCGCTCGCAAAAGTGGATCTTGTGGACTTAAGTGAAGTCCGCACCTGCGATGGTTTTTCCGCAGGTGCGGAGCCGCATATGCGGCAGAATGGTCGTAAGTTCGACGTAACTGGGCAGAAAAGGGGAGTTTTCAATGGTTTTACTACATTTTCATTTTGGGACCTTGAGAGCTCAGATTAAGGCGAGATTTTGAGGGATTTTCATAGGAAGTAATAGGGTAAGGATTCTTGACTCGTTTTGTCTAAATACAATGAATCTACTGTTAATTTCATCTTCTAATTTGTGCTTTGGAGTTTAAAATTGGGGGAAAAGGTGTAGAAGTTCTTAAATAAATTATTGAGTTTTGAAAGGTGAAATGGGATCGGATTTGAATAATTCTTGTATGGTTGAACTCGATATCGAATGAGTGTTTGGATTTTATAATTTTGGTCGGTTCCGAGACGCGGGCTCGGGTCGACTTCTTGGGGTGATTTTTCAATTCCTTGCTTAGATCATAATTTCATTATTTAAATTAGTTTCCTATAGTTATATTTATAGTATGAAATTATTTTGTCTAGATTCGAGTCGTCCGAAGTCGGAAAATCGAGGGAAAGGCCTTCTAGTTGATTGATTTAGCGTGGTTTGGGGTAATTGACTTGTCCAATCTTGTGTGGAGGAAACTCCCCTTAGGATTTGGTATTGTTATGATAATTGTGATATGTGAAAGCCGTGTACGCAAGGTGACGAGTGCGTACACGAGCTAAATGTGAAATTTCCGATTTTTAGCTATGTAGTTCTCTTTCATGCCTGAATTGAGTTACTTCAACATGTTGTAGTCCTCATAATCAATCTAATTTCACTCTCCTACTTGTCTTATCTCTTATTTGTAATTTATCCTACATGTTTAGTTGAATTACTTGCTTTTTTTTATTCCGTATTCATTATTTAATTGTTGAATTCTTACTTGAAATTGGCATTCTTGGAATATCATGTTGTTGAATTTGGTATTGAGTTGCAAAGGACGCGGTTTCTACTGAGGCAAGGCATAAGTTTCGAAATGTCATTTTACTTAGTTGTTATGTTTGGCATTCGTGTTATTATTGAGGTGATTGTTTGGTTGTTTGCACGAGGTTTATGTCGTGGTGTTGTTATTGTTTGCATGAGGTTTCTGCCGTGCTGCTGTTGTTACTATTTGCACGAGGTTTCTGCCGTATCGTTGTGATTATTGATACGCATGCGGTGATATAAGGTCTGGGTGTTGAAACGTATGCGGTGAGATAAGGTGGACTTGATACGCGTGGCTAGTAGGGGAACTACTAGAAACCATGCAGTGTGACAAGGTGGGATAAAACGCGGGGTGCTATTTTGACGAGCTCGAAACACACACTTAAATTATGCTCACTAGTAAACGATAGTATAGTATAATATCGTATCCGCATGGATTTGAGTTAAATAGTATTTTCATAGTTTCTAGCTTAATTGCTATAAAGGAGAATCAACAATTGAGATTTATAATGAATAACCAAAATTAACTACAAATCTAAAGCTTTTGACTAATGACTATCGAAACAAGGAATAAACAAAGAAGGTTATCAGTGGGAGAAAAAGAGGGGTTGATAAGATAGGTGTAAGATAATTAGTTGGGATCTAACTCTAAATAATTCACTTCTAATGTTTAAGCGAGTCTCTCAAATTTACTCAATTATTAGTTAAAACATTCAGTAAAAACTCCTCTCTCGATTAAGTCTTAACCTCACAAGATGAACCAATGTTAAGCACGTGAAGATATGCAAGAATGCGTAGTGGATTGTTCTTTAGGAAAACCTCTTTCGATTATTCTCTTAACTAGGTTTAATCAATAATTCAACTAGCCTCTTTCGATTACAAAGAAGAATTAATGAATTCAACTAACACTATAATGCAAAGATATCACAAGTTATGCCTCTCTCGATTAGATGAACAACTGAATATAGGTGCAACAATTAAATCATCCAAAAATGCTTCAATACATAAAACTAGAGTCATAATCCACAAACAATCTTCAATACACCAAATCCATCAAACCCTAAAGAGAACTACTCCATAGATATGGAGTAATTTATCACAAATATAATAAAAGTATAGGAAAACATAAATTCAAACCAAACTCGGGTCTTGAGTGATGAAGGAATGATGAAATCCTTGTGCTCGTGTTCTTCCAACTCCTCCTTAGTCTCCTTAGGTCGAAAGTATGTCAAAAGTCCAGGAAATAACATTTTTTCATGTATTTATACCAAGTAGGGTCGGGCCCAGACGAAATCACCTTCTCCTAGCCGAAATAGGAAAATTACTCTGTAAAATTTGCACAGGCGCGCCATATGGGGCGACGCGTCATGTGGGGCATTAGTGGGGAAATCTAGAGAGTTGGTTCTGACATGCAGAAGAGAAATGCAAAAGCGCGGCGCCCCACACGCCGCGACAGTGGGGATTTCTCAGAGTATGGATGTTTCTTGCATTTTGACATTCGGACTTGGTCCTCGACCCCCGAACACGATCCCGACTTAATCCCTTGGGCTTTTACTCAGACTTCAAAGCTCCAAATCACATAAATTCATTTCATAATATCTACATAGCTCGGAATCACTCATACAAGGCATAAAACACATAGTTAGTGTAAAACACTAGCAATTAAAGCTCAAAACGAATAAAGTGCAGTAAATTAAAGTACAATAAGTGACTAAAATACGAGATTATAGCCTACCATCAACACCCCACGCTTATACCATTGCTCGTCCTCGAGCAATTAGACTACACTTTATATAGACACGACGTTTTTCAACAACTCTACTAACTCATCACACCAGGAATATTTAAAACAGATTAAGTACAATACCGTAACATCCTAGCCTCCAGATTTGACTCAAAAGCGCCACACATTATTTATAATCTGCTCACTTACTCTAACACAGAGGTCAAGCATTACCTTTCCTTCGTGAATCAAGTGCCCTCACATAACAATAGAGAGTAGTTCCACACACAATAGAAATTAAGAACAATTAGAAACTCAAGATAGAAAGAATTTGCTCACTCTCAGAAACAACATTCATATGCCACAAACGACGTACCATAAGCTTGCCCGTAGTGTACTACTCTACTAATTGAGCTCATTCAGTCAAGGATCAAGTAGGACTTTAATTGGTTGTAATGTAGGCTGCGGGACGGGTAGGATGCATTTGGATATAAGAGTGACTACACCTCCCTAAGCACTTTAATATATATACATTAACATTTCAAAACCCCACACCTTTATCAAACCATAGCTCTACCTTCACAATCAATATATATTAACTCGCTACTTCTTTAAGCACAATGACATCAAGAGTCACCACTATCAAAAAATATTTTGCATAACAATACAATATTTGTTTCTTTTCTCTTTCAATTCAAGGGGATATTACTTTTTCAAAATAGTGCACCTTCTTCCTTTTTCATTAGTTCCACTCAAAAGCTAAACCAACCACCCCACACTTCAACTTTTACAAAGTTCATAACAAATTCAAGTGCTCACGAGAGATACAGGGTTCAAATAGATGGTCAATTTAAATAAATGGGTAAGTCTTGTAATGTGGTTGCCAAAAAAATAATAGGATTATAGGCCTAAAGAGGTTAACTAGGATACATAACAATTAGGAAGGTCACAAGCATATAATTGGCTCCACAAAGAAACGCCTATATCACTTCCAAGATTGAATAAAACTACTATTTCACTTTGCAAACACACGGGGCAAGTTCTAGAAAACAAATGCAATGCACAGAATAATACAAAACTTCACACACACATGGAACATAACTCACTCAGGATTGGACTCATCGTAACACTCTAGTCAAAGTAGTTAAGCAAATTTAAGATCATCCAATTTAAGGTACTTATACAAGAGTAAAAAACTGAACCTAAGCGTCATAACTAAAACACTCACTATTCTCAAGTCATCATAAAGTCAAGAGATATTGCTTTCAATTCAAATCACAACACAGGGTTTCCTACTCCTAAAAATAATAAAAACTAACTACACTCGGTTCAAACAAAACCCTTGGAAAAGAACCGCGGCACAAAGAAAAACCAAGGGAGAATTGTTATACTACCTAAAAAAAGAAAATCTTTTCGTCTTTTTTATTTCAACTTTAATCCCTCAAGAAACCCGTCGAATGATATCCATCGTCAGGAAAAATCAAAAAAATTCAAATTACACATATACATACAACATACAATATATCCCCCACCTCACACTTTAAGTTGTGGCATGTCCCCATGATACACAATTAAAAATTATAGGGTAAAGGAAACTTCCCTGAACATCTAGTCGGGGTCTGAGTCGAAGTTGGGATCCATTCCTCGCCTTCGGACTAATGCGCACATCCATGCTGACAGATTCTTCTCCGCCTTTTTGGGGTACACCACTTGCAACTGGTTTTTCCTTTTGTGCCTCATTTTCTACATTCATATATAAAGTCACTGTCTCCTCACCCACTCTAAGCATGAGTTTCCTCTCATGTATATCCAATATTGCTCTACCCGTTGCTAAGAATGGTCTTCCTAGGATTAGGGGGACCTCCTTGTTATCCTCCATATTCACCACTATAAAATCTATAGGAAATACGAACTTATCCACCCGAACTAACACATCTTCCACTATCCCCTTGGGTATTAAGGTCGTTTGGTATACCAGCTGCAAAGTTATTGGCACCAACCTTATCTCTCTAATCTCCTTCTCCAGTTTTCTGTAAATAGATAGAGGCACTAAATTAACCGGTGCATCAGAATCACATAAAGACTTATCAAAATTTATAGTCCCTAATGAGCACGGTATAGTAAAACTCCCCGGATCTCCACACTTTGTCGGAGTTTATTTTGTAATATAGCACTGCAATGCTTTGTAAGCTTGACCATTGGGGTCTTCTCTATTTTCCTCTTCTTTGTAAGGATCTATTTCAAGAATTTGGCATAAGCAGACATTTGAGAGAGCACTTCTGTAAATGGAAAATTTACATGAACCTGTTTCAGCACATCCAAATATTTATCAAACTGCGTGTCCAGCTTTTCTCTATATAGCTTTTGAGGGAAAGGTAAAGCAGGCATATTCTCTGTCACGACCCAAAATTTCCCATCGACGGGATCGTGATGACGCCTAACATTTCACTTGCTAGGCAAGCCAACGTTAGAGAATCTTTAAACCAATTACTTATTTCCATTCAGTAAATAACAATAATTAACTAAGATGAAATATAATAAGTGCAAAATATTATAAAACTGTATTAATTACTACCACCCGGATCTGGAGTCACAATTCACAAGCATTGTAGAATTTACTACAAGTAATAGTCTGAAAGAAATATGACTGTCTGAATGAAAGAAAACAGTAGGGCATAAAAGATAGACGGGGACTTCAAGGTCTGTGAATGCCGACAGATGTACTTTGAGTCTTCTGACAGCGGACCAATAACAAAATATCGATCAACCTGAGCCGGTTTCAAAATATGCACAGAAAGTGCAGAGTGCAGCATCAGTACAACCGACCCCATGTACTGGTAAGTGTCGAGCCTAACCTCGACAAAGTAGTGACGAGGCTAAGGCAAGGCACCTACAAATCAACTTGTACACTTTAACATTGTATATACAAATAACAGAAATATAGAACTAAACAGGCAATGTCGGGAGGGGAACATACTGAGGGAAATACAAGATAAAGAACTACAACAGAATGATCACCGGGGCAGTTAGTATACCATGAATCAATAGGAATAGTGAATACAGTAAGGAAAAATGCACGACATCACCCTTCGTACTTTTACTCTCGATCTCACCATAAAATTAATAGAAACGGCACGACATCACCCTTCGTGCATTAACTCTCATATCATGGTACGACATCACCCTTCGTGCATTAACACTTACAATATGGCACGACATCACCCTTCGTGAATTAACACTCACAATATGGCACGGCATCACTCTTCGTGCATTAACACTCACAATATGGCAAGGCATCACCCTTCGTGCATTAACACTCACAATATGGCAAGGCATCACCCTTCGTGCATTAACGCTCTCCCTTACCGTAATGCAATGCATAAATAACAATAGGGAGATAGAATAACAAGTACAAACCTTACTTCAACATTTGGTTCCATAATATCAATCTCAACTTTGAAATAAAAACTCAATTATCACCAGAAAATCCGTAAACATGATAAGAACGATAAATTGAACAACACTAGTATAACACGTAGCAATTTGGCATAGGAAAGAGACAATATAAGAAAAACAGAGAAACATGGAACACAGGTAAATTGGCAGCGCATAAGTACTCGTCACCTCACATATACGCCGCTCACATGGATTTCACTTAGCAAGTAATCTAAGGTTCCTAATTCCCTCAAGTCAGGGTTAGGCACAACACTTACCTTGCTCCGAAGGCCACTTAATTCTCAATCATAGCTTTTCCTTTGGAATTCACCTCCAAACCACTCGTATCTATTAAAAAATGACTCAATAATATCAAATATTGCTAAAGGAATCAATTATATTGCATAAGTTAAATTTCCCAATTTTTCCTCCAAAAAGTCGAAAACATTAACCCCGGGCCCGCTTGGTCAAAACCCGAGGTTTGGACCAAAATTCATTTACCCATTCATCCCCGAGCCCGAATATATAATTGGCTTTGGAATCCGACCTCAAATTGAGGTCTAAATTCCCAAATTCCCGAAATCCCTAGTTTCTACCCTAACCCCTAATTCTACCATGCAAACTCTAAATTTTAGGTTGCAAATTCAAGAAATGTAATGGGTAATTGAAAGAAAATGGTTTAGAATCACTTACCAACACTTTCGGGAAAAAATGACTCTTGAAAAATTGCCTTACACCGTCTAGTTTTTGAGAAAAATGAATTTTTAGCTAAATCCTGTGTTTGGATTCTGTTAAGTGCTGGGCGACGGTGTTCATCGCGTTCGCGAGAGCACTGTCGTGCTCGCGAAGAGTATAGGCTACCAAGCCTTCGCGTTCGCAAGATCCTGCTCGCGTTCGCGATTGTTACTCCCCCTGGCCTTCGCGTTCGCGAGGCATTGCTCCCGTTCGTAATGAAGGAACGACCAACCCTCCCCCAGATGTGCTTAACACTACGCGTTTGAGAGGAGCTGGTCGCATTCGCGAAGGGTAATGCCCCCATCGCTTCGTGTTCGCGAAAAAACCTTTGCGTTCGTGAAGAAGAAAACTTTAGCTGCCCAGTTTACTCTTCACGTTCGTGAGAGTACCTTTGCGAACGCGAAGAAGGACATGCCAGAACACCTGCTGCAGCAAAATACCAAATTTTCAAAGTCCAAAACATCCCGTGGCCTATCTGAAATGCACCCGAGCCCTCGGGGCTCCAAACCAAACATGCACACAAGTCTAAAAACATCATACGAACTTGCTCACGCGATCCAATGGCCAAAATATCACCTAGAACTATGCATTTAGCACCAAATCAAATGTAATTCTCAAGAACACTTTTAAAATTCATAGCTTCTCAACTGGACGTCCAAATCACGTCAAATCAACTTTGTTTCTCACAAAATTTCACAGAAAAGTCTTAAATATCATAATGAACCTGTACAGGGCTCCGGAATCAGAATACGTACCTGACACTAACAATGCCAAACATCAATCAATTCTTAAAAAAAATTAATTTTCAGACTTTAAGTTTCATCAAAAATTCATAACTTGAGCTAGGGATCTCCGAATTCGATTCAGGGCATACGCCCAGGTCCCATAATTCGATACGGACCCACCAGGACTATCACAACATGGATCCGGGCCTGTTTACCAAAACTATTGACCGAAGTCAACTAAAATCAACTTTTAAAGCAAAAGTTCTTATTTTTATTAGTTTTTAACATCAAAGCTTTCCGAAAACCTGCCCGGACTGTGCACGCAAATCGAGGAGGGTAAAAATGAGATTTTTTAAGGCTTAAGAGCACAGATTCAAGTTCTAAAACATAAGATGACCCTTTTGGGTCATCACATTCTTCACCTCTAAAACAACCGTTCGTCCTCGAACAAACATAGAAAAGTACGTGGGCTGGTGACAAGGTGAGGATATCTACTCCGCATATTGGACTCAGACTCTCAAGTAGCTGCCTCAATAGGCTGACCTCTCCACTGCACTCGAACTGAAGGGTAACTCTTTGATCTCAACTGGCGAATTTGGTGGGCTAGAATTGCCATCGGCTCCTCCTCGTAAGTCAAATCCTTGTCCAACTGGACAGAGCTGAAATCTAACACATGGGACGGATCGTCGTGATACCTTCGAAGTATGGACACATGGAATACCAGATGAACAGCTGCTAAACTAGGTGGCAACGCAAGCCTGTAAGCCACCTCTCCCACTCTCTCCAGAATCTCAAAAGGTCCGATATACCTAGGGTTCAACTTGCCCTTTTTTTCGAACCTCATTACACCCTTCATGGGTGATACCCTAAGTAACACTCTCTCTCCGACCATGAATGCAACATCACTAAATCTACGGTCGGCATAACTCTTCTGCCTGGACTGAGCTGTGCGAAGTCGATCCTAAATAATCTTGACCTTATCCAAGGCATCCTGTACTAGGTTTACGCCCAATAACCGAGCCTCTCCCAGCTCGAACCACCCAACTAGCGAACGACATCGCCTTTTGTATAATGCCTTATATGGAGCCATCTGAATGCTCGACTGGTAACTATTATTATAAGCAAACTCCGTAAGTGGCAAGAAATGATCCCAAGAACCTCCAAAGTCTATAACACAAGCGTGAAGCATATCCTCCAATATCTGAATAGTGCGCTCTGACTGCCCGTCCGTCTGAGGATGGAATGCGGTGCTCAGCTCAACCCGCGTACCCAACTCACGCTGTACTGCCCTCCAGAAGTGCGAGGTGAACTGTGTATCTTGGTCAGATATAATGGACACGAGCACACCGTGAAGACGGACGATCTCCCGGATGTAAATCTCTGCCAACCGCTCCGAGGAATAGGTAACTGCCACAGGAATGAAATGCGCTGACTTAGTCAGCCTGTCCACAATGACACAAACTGCATCGAACTTCCTCTAAGTCCGTGGGAGTCCAACAACAAAATCCATACTGATACACTCCCACTTCCACTCAGGAATCTCTAACCTCTGAAGTAAACCACCAGGTCTCTGATGTTCACACTTTACTTGCTGGTAATTTAGGCACCGAGCTACATAGGCAACTATGTCTTTCTTCATCCTCCTCCACCAATAATGCTGCCGCAGGTCCTGGTATATCTTGGCAGTGCCCGGGTGAATAGAATACCGAGAATTGTGAGCCTCCTCAAGGATCAACTAACGAAGCCCATCCACATTAGGCACACAAATACGACCCTGCATCGTCAAAACTCCGTCATCTCCAACAGTAACCTGCTTGGCACCATCGTGCCACACAGTGTCTCTAAGGACAAGTAAATGAGGATCGTCATCCTGCCGATCTCTGATGCGCTCAAACAAAGAAGTCTGAGCAACCGTACAAGCTAGGACACGACTGGGCTCAAAAACATCCAACCTGTTACGCGGCGCCTTCCTGAAGTTCCTTGGAAGGGCGACGTAAGGCTAAGCAACCGAT